>JAGDQP010054711.1:0-13288 GCA_022664845.1 Lepisma saccharinum
TGATGCTTTCTTTCATGTACGAATAGTGCTTTCAACGGGTCGGGTAAATAAACTCCAACGAGAGGACCATCTCGACCCTGCCATTGGCCCAGCCCAAGTGAATCTACCCAAATATGCGGATTCTGAGTGCTTTTAATTCGAAGTTAGTGTTGCCATGAGACGAGATGAGATAGATAAATGGCTATAGAAAACAGACGAGACAGAGCTGTCGTAATGTAAGATATACGTCTTTTCGAGACGAGACTCTCTGGACAAGACATTTTCGAGACAGGACAGCCAAAATCACGTCGGCAACACTACTCGAAGTCGACTCGTTTTGATACCCCGACTGCGATATGACCAAGCCTACAAAACTGTAATGAAACCATACAAAGTCTGTGTATTAACCAAGAAGGTTCTGCTCGGAAAAGTCCAAATATGATCCAGTTGACTATGATTAAGGCACGTCGTTCTCGCGGGAGTATAATTCTAAACTGGGTGACGTCTAAATGCCCATGCGAATAGCGTTCACAATAAATAAAAACGAACCTGACTTACCTAACCTACCTAATTCTTGGTTACTAATTTTATTAAATTTCCTAATGCGTATATACATAAAAAAACACCTTTTTAAAAAGTGTATATAGGGTATAATCTCGCCAGGGTTCGATCCCAGGTCCTCCGGATTAGTTTTCCGACACGTTAATCATTTCTTATTTATATTTATTATTTTTTTTATATATTATGTACCAAGCTAAGAACACTCAGCAAGGAGCTAAGTCTCTTTAATACACCAAAGCTAGTTAATTTCCTTATAATACAAAATCACCAAGCCTAGACAGAAAAAGCACCAAACCTAGACCGAAATGATACTGCAGTGAGAAGGTTCTGATTAAGACTACATATTTCTAGATATATTTAAATAACTTTGATGCCATTGTTATGTTACGTGCTCGGAGTAACAAATAGCACAATATGACAATAACGAACTAATATGATGATTTATATAAAGTTACCGTTTCGTATTATATGTTTGCAACGTATATAAGTACAGTGTTGCCGGATTGTGCATATCGAATTAAAATTGAATTTTATTTAAGATCAGCCTTTAGACAATTTTGGCTCAACCCGTATTGATGATCATGTCAGAATTGGTTGTAGAACCGAGAGAAAAGTAGAGACCCCCGAGTGTTTGTCCTCCCCAAAGCCACATGGTACAATCTGGGATCCAAGCGAAGACCCCTAGCACCAGAGTTGAGCGCTCTACCACTGAGCCACATCGGTTCGCAAGTTTGTGCAAAGATCGGACTAAGAAACATTTTTCGTCAGTCATCTTCTATCAGTCTGATTGTATATTGAAGAATGTTGTTGGAAATTCGATATGTGTTGAACTGTTTAGATTACATACTGATGACATGCAAGTAACGAAATCTTTCATAAGCAGAACTGCAGAAGAATGGAGTGATTGTTTTGTCTCATCTCTTCAATTGATGTTTAGAGGACTTTGTATCAGAGAGTCATATAGTTTAGTAATTACATTAAATGGTTTATAATTTGAAGAGTACAGGGGAAAAACAATTAAAGTCAATTTTTGAAAGTTGTGAGAAAACACATATTTTTAAGGTGTAAGCACTTGAATTTCAATTTCTTTTTGGCTTTTAGGTACTTTGGCGTAGGTCGATAATGTGACCAAGGACAAGAAATTAATTTAAATTCAAATGCTTACACCTTAAAATGTCTGTTTTCTCACGACTTTGGTTATTCTTCCCTTGTGCTCTTCATTTCAAATCAATAAATATCTTATTAATTCTTAAAAGAATGTTTAGCACAGCTTGTGGGATTCTCATCTCTTACTGCTTTCTTAATGATTGAACAAAAAAAATAAAGTCATTAAACAGTATAAAGAATTATTTCTCGAAAACCCAACCAGAAAACTTAACAGTATTTATCAATAATACCAACGACAATACCTTCATACATCTTGAGATATTGTTTATCTACGCGAAAGAAATCAATGATGTAAGCCATCTTGGCACTTAAAGGTTGTTTCTTTTTAAAACAAGAAGAGCTCAGTTCCTACCTTAAATGTCATTGGTAAGAACGTCTCCTTATTATCGATACAATCTCTTTGTCCTTGTCATTTAATTTCATGAGAACAAAACTGCTTCGTAATCCTAAATAGCTATGTAAGACATTGCAATCTATGCATTTCCGTGTTCTGCAAGGAACGAATAATTTTATGAGAACTAAATCTTTTGTGTATCTCCGTTTCGTTTTCTGATATTTTCTTCAGTTATGAAGCGATTTAAATGAAATTAAATGTATAAGAATTGAGATTCAAATTAACACTGTTGCATTTCAGGAACAAACTAATAGCTATTTTAAATGGACGTAAAATTGTTTTCTCTTTGTTTGCAATGAATTTTTAAATTCATTGTATGCTGCAGTGAATCTCTAAATTTCTATGACCTGAGCCAAAGCCCATAAATAAATTCAAAACTTCTGAAATTTAACAAGTAATGCTCTCACAATATTTTGAATTTTAGTTTATTAGGACAAGAATTTACAACATACTTTTTGTGAATCAATACTTGTGTGTTATTTCACTTTTAATGAATTGTATTCATACAGGTGTTCGATTAAGAAGTACATAAAACATTTTATAAACGATGAGTGCATTTCAATGGTGAATTAATTGGGCCAAAAACAAAAGTAACAATGCTTACGAGAAGTGGCCAAATGTTTTGCAGCATCGTCAATATGACAGGATATTTGAACAAAAAAATAATAATAATAAGACGTGTTTACTCAACAACTCACAGTTGATGTTGTACTCAATAGAGGTTAGTCAAGTTTATGTTTGAAGAACGTAAGTTAGAAGGAATTTCTTTGTTTAACGACTGCGCAATATCAACTACTTGACAGCAAAACTCTTACGGGGAAATCCCTTTAAATTATGCATGCCTCAATTATAAATATCCCTTCAAATAGAATTGGATACAACTTAAGTTGTGATTAACTAAGCGGAAACGTTCCTGTTGAGATAATACCTTATTTCTGACGACTTTCCACCATATTTCAATGGGCAGTCCTTGAAATTAAAACTTTTTCTTTCGTTGTCTCGGTATTGGAAATTCATCTTTTAATGTATCACTATGTGCCTGAAGTTAGCCTGAGGTATGCGTTCTTTCTCTTCTTGTCACGTTATCAAAGATTCCGGGTTTGTTTCCCAATAGCGACAAATTGAACGTAGTGGGTCAGAATCCACATAAGGTGTCTTTTTAGGACATATCTATGAGATGAAGGGCTTTGGATAATCACTATCTGTTCCTCTTATCCAGTGACATCAAGGTAGTAAATCTATCTTTGGGCAGGACTGAAATAATCAACATATGTATGTAAAAAAAAATCTATAACGTATTTGTCAAAATGGTCCTTGCATTCTGAGTCCATCATGCAGTGAAATATATTATGACGACACTTTCTGACATTTAATTTAAAACGATTATAGATATTGTGCACCTTGATTTTGAATTTGATTTTATATTAACGCCCCAAACGATTACGTTCCTGGTGACCATTTAAGGACAGGGCCTACAAGTTTTAGAAAAGTAACGACTCCGTTCAATTAACCCCAGCAGGACTTGAACCCGTAACCACGCGCACAGAAAGGGTGCGCACTAACCCTTCGACCATCCCAAAGTCTATAAAACCTTGATATGAACTGATTTGTATTGAAGTCATCAAAGAGAGAGAGTAGAAGGATAAGAAAAGAGTATCATGGATCACGCTGTATTTAATTGGGTTTAAATGAAAATATTACCCACCCTGAGGAAGTTCAAGTCCTGCTGCCGACCATCCACACTGAGATTTTCCAGAATGTTCCGGTGAATGCCAGTGTAGTACCTACTTTCTCTATCTTCTCCTTCTCTGACTGGGAAAGAGCGATAACTGTGGGACGCCATTCCTCAAATACGTGTCGGGCTTGGATTATAGCAGTATGCCTGGTCCATAACTGCAAGTTCAGTTTTTTTTTTAAAAAAAAACTGCTTTTAGACAAAGTATGTGTGAATAAAATTCCTATAACTTTCCTTCAAAGTTCTATTGTCAAACGAAATCTTCAGAGAGTAAAAAGACATATTAGTAAGTAGACAGGTAGACAAAACGCACAAACATACACCTGATTTCATATGAACGTTCTTTTTTTTTTCACTTGTAAGAAAGGACATATGCATTCTCTTTCAGACAAGTCTCAAAATATCAAGTTTGTATGATTAAATTGTGCTATCTTCTTTGAAACAACACTGCAGGCATAACTGAATTAAATCACTGACTATAATTGACTCATACAAGCTCGTATTTCGCCATCAATGTCTTCACATTTTCCAGTAATTTCTTCAGAAACGAAATCAGACTGGGTTATTTGTAACCCTCCCTCCCTCCTTGCTACCCACAAACACCGTAATGAATCCGAAAGTGAAAGGTATGAACACAATGTGATGATGATGATGATGCTAAGTAGTAGTAGTAGTAGTAGTAGTATTAGTAGTGGTGATGGGACATTACAGTCTCGATTGGAGTGCGAGACTATAGTATCGTCCACGTTATAACAGGGCGTGTATTCCATTCTAGTTGTTCTTGTTTTTCTTTTAAAGGGCACAAACGTCATTTACGAACTGACCTGCAAGGCAGGAGAGGTTCCTGAGAAGCAGAAGGTAAGAGAAGAGACAGAAGAGGTCGGAGAGAAGGAGAGAAAGAAGAACATCATTTTCGGGATGCTGCAAGGAATTTGGCCGTCTGACATTTTTCCATTCTTATAGTATCTCGGTGGGGAGATAAATGTATTTCACGTCTTGGAGTCTCTTGTGTAATAGTCTTGAGTTGAAAATATAATGTTACGTACAAAGATAGAGAGTTATTGCAAATGAAATTACAAGAAAAAATTGAAACTATTAGTGGAATGTTATGGTCCGCGACGTAGCTATTAAGAAGACCATAGCTTCTGGCGAAAGGAGTTCGCAAATTATAATTGATGACAAGAGAACTCCTTAAAAGGAATAGGATGTAACCATTTAATAACAGATGTTAGAATCCTTTTAACTTCTTTAAATGCAAACCAGATTTTTTTGTTGCCATTTTCATTTCACTTCAGTCCATAATGTTTACTTTGTTTTTTTCGTACTGACGCATCATCAAATAACCTCCTTGTTATAGTCACTTTTTGTTAAATGTCTCTGTTCAAGTACAAATCAATTTGTACTTCTTTAATACCACAATGGAGAGGTAGTCAATAGTAAATACAGGATGTTAGGTAATATTCTCTTATGGCTCAATATCTTTAATAACTGTTGCGTGTTGCTCCAGATGTACAACCAACAAAAGAGGGTATTTGTTCCGCTCATATGTATTGTTTATATAAATTAATAAGTGCGTGTGAACCTGTATAACATTACGAGAAGTTTCTTGATTGTTATCGATAAAAGAAATGTTACATCTACCAACAATCTCTTTCTCTTCTCGTAAATTCCGAAATCAGAATTTGGAAATTAGATTATGTTTCAGGTTGTTTAAGCACGATAAAATGTAGTGCCCGTCTTTCAAATTTCTTATATGTTGGGCAATATACCATAACACAATACCTCATTAGATTGGGAGAACAAAACAATATCTGGAAGGTAGAAATATAGAGCAATTGAGTTTGCTACATTCTTAAAAGAAAATGGTTTAAAATAATAATTCCGGGATATTTTCCAATGGAGAAAAACACCAAAATATGAAAAATCACGATACATTTAAGATAAACTTTACGGTTCGTAAACGCTCTAACAAAATTTACAAACTTTTACTGATCAAGAAGCTCAGCACGCTGATTTAGTTGCTCTATTTTGATGTATCTCTTGAAGCCAACTATATCCACTGAAATAGGGTCCTGCTTCAGTTTGCTGTTGACACGATTTTTGTCACCATTCTTTTACTGAAAGTCACTTCTATATTAATGTCTTTTTACAACTGATCACAGACTTTTGGACTCTGAATAATAAACTTTGTATTTTGGGGTCATTTTAGTAATTAATGACTTCGGCCCGTCTAAAGTCCATTAACTGTTAAGTTTCTAAAATTCACAAACATCCATGTCCCAGCCGGGCTACAAAACCTGGGGCTTAGCCACTGGTCTGACGCCTCAGACCGCACGGCTACCACGATCAGGATCATTAATAGATGTTACTCTATTGATTCACTGATATGTAACCAAATTTAACTCTATCCACTTGTTGGTAATTACGAAATTTGGTCACGATTTGGCAACAGGTGGAAAAGATATCTTGTTCAGAGCCAAGCAAATTTTGTTCGGCACTAGGAAAACGTATCAAAGCAAAGTCCAGAGTAGCATGTAGAAACAAGTTTCGTGGGGTCCACGCTTTTGGTGCGATTGGATTGAAACATACATTAAATGTTTATAATTGAGCTTAATATTATAGATCTTAATACATAAATCATATATCGGAGGGTATCCGGACCCTACGACCCCACCTCTTAAATACTTCATTGCAACCGCCACCTGTTCTCTCATGATGTTTGACTTTAATTCATCACTTTGAAGAGAAAAGTAATGCACTATCTCACTATCGGCAACCATCAGAGATAAGAACCATCAAGTTTTACTATTATAGCCTGTGGGGACTTACAAACTGTCCTAAAGTAACAGTCAATTGCTGAAGCCGTAACAAAATATTTCTTCCTTCGCTTTATTACCCTCATATCTTTTCTCTTTACATAAATTGACGACCTACTTTTATTCTATAAACATTTGAATGGTAAATTGAAAAATTTACCACCTTTCCCCTTTGCATTTAACATTCAGTCTAAATGAACATATCATTATCCACATTCCATGCAGCTTCTTCAGCAACAGAAAAAAAAATATATGCACTCGTGCATTCATATCTCGCAATATGAAATGCCATTACCAGTGTTGATGACTATTGGCTTCATCAGTCCAACCATACTGAAAACATCAATCAGCGCTGGATGCATCATTGGTCAAAAATACTTAACCACCATAACAACACCATCTCTCTCCCTCTCCCTCTCCCTCTCCCTCTCAATCTCCCTCTCCCTCCCTCTCTCTCTGGAACGTAATAATAATGCTGATCGTGATTTGCAAGAATATCATCCAATTCTTCGTTGTAATTTTTCAAACTTTTATATATCTTTTTTTTTTCTACTTAAGACTACAATTTCTAGTAAATTGGTATCCCTGTATGCCCTTCCCCTAATTATCCGTTTCTCATGGTTATGTCATCACCCGGACGTGAACAAGCGTTTATCTATATATAACTATTATTGTAGTTTGATCGCACGACTAGATTTTTTCTGTGCTGTGTACTCTTTTCTTAAAAAAATATTATTTTCACTGTTCTAGGAAGAAGAAAAAAACAATACCCTATAAAGCTCAGGCAGTGTGGTTGCTACGTAGTAAATCTGAATGTTCGTCCTTCATTAGTCAACATTACCATCTTTAATTTTCTGTTTGAGAACTGCGGCAGACACTTTAGAACAAAGTTCATATTATCCATTAATACCTGTCTTGGAAATCTTATAAGGAGACCGGCAATGAGATTATATCGAAATCTACCCTGAAATTTGCTAGGAGAATCTACTGTATGTCCTATGGAGAGGTCTTTTACTAAAACGTAGCTGCCCATATTAACTACAAGGCACCGAGATAGGGGCTGGAATATTGATCGAAGGATACAGAAAGTGCTTTTCTTTTGTGATTCAATCAACAAAAGTGACTTCATCTAGCCCTTTTCGTCCTGGAATGAAACACTGCCGAGTTATAGTGTCATCTCCCATACAGCAGCACTCCTCGCTAGGGACGTATTTAGGGGGAAGGGGTCTGGACGTCCAAGGATTCATTATAATAAGGAAAATTGTATAGATTTTACTCCCCAAAAATCTGGATTTTGGGAGGTCCAGATCCCGTAAATATGTCTCTGGCGAGGAGTGCTGCTATATGGGAGGTGGCGCTACAACTCGGCAGTGTTTCATTCAGTGCTTTATCCAGTCTCCTTTTTTCGTGGGGAGGGAATATCTGATATTAACTGTCCTAGGTACACACCCTTAATTTTGTTAAATAATAAACTATCATCATCATCATATTCAGCCATTATCTATCCACTGCTGGATGAAGACTTCTCCCTTTCCACATATCTCTGTCTGATGCTATCCTCATCCATGTAGCTCCTGAAAAACACTTTATTTCATCTACCCATTTGGACGTCGTCTGGGTCGTTTCTCTAGGAATCCAATGTAATGCATTTGTCATCCATCTTCCATCTGTTCGTCTAGCTTTGTGACCGGCCCATCTCCACTTCATCTTCTTCGGAGTCTTCATTATATCTTCTACCTTTGTTTAATAAACTATAAGATCTATTAATTTCAAAAATAGTGAATACTAACAACATTTTTTTTAATATCGCACAAAATGTATTTTTAATATGTAATATGTGTAAAGACAACCATAAAGCAATTTCGAATTTTCACGTGGTCGAACTGCACGCGATTTTCACACCGTTCGTTCGGAGGTGAGAGAGTGGTCTTGTAGTGGTCAGCAAGTTAATCTGAGACGCCAGTGAAAGAAATTCAAACATGGGAACCCCAAAGAGCATTATATGGGTCTATATGCTGCACGATTTTAAATTAGGAACGAACGCTAGCACAGAGGGAAGAAGAAAGAAAAAGACCAGGTATTCGGAAAGGATGTGGTAAATGAACGGACAGTACAAATGTTGTTTAACAAATATACGGACGGTGATAAATCCTTCCAGAACGCACCATACACATCCACAAGCCATAGACAACAAGGCACTTAAGGCGGCTAATGAGGTCGATAAAGACCAAACATATACAGTAATGGGAGAGGAATTCAATAGAAGCGTGGAAACCGCTCGACAACACCTTCATCAGCTTGGGAAAAGGTATAAAGGATGGATCACATATGAGTTGACTGCAGTTCAGAAAGTGACACGAGCAAATGCATGTGTTTCATTGTTGTGTCGCCAAGTGAGCGATCTATTCCTGTGATGAGAAATGGGATCCTGTTACGATACTGCACGGTGCAATTATTACTAGTTGGCAGGACATGAACCTCGTCCCAAACACCCAAAACAACCGCTACTTCCACAGAAGATTATACTTTGCGTTTGGTGAATTTCTAGAGATATCGTGCATCGCGAACTGCTGCCTCCAGGTCCGGCAGTCAATGCAACTGAGTATTCGCAGCAATTGGAACGTGTGCAGAAAACACTGAAAACGGTGAAACAAGTGCTTGTGAATTCTGTGTCATCTCAACTCTTACATGTTCCTAAGACACCCGTGACACCATTATCCGACTTGGTTGGGAAACACTAATATATCTTCCATATTCCTCCGCATCTTCGGATTAGAATTTGCTCCACTTGTTAGCCAATGATTTGCGAACATGGCGGTTTCGAACCTTCTATTAGCTGATAAACGCACTGAACGACTTCTTTGGTTCACGTTCCGCTGAGTTCTACCACCGTTAGATCTAGCAGATCTAGAGTTCTACCGCCGTTAACAGCAGACAATTCATTGCTGTTTATGGAGACCATTTTTGATATTTCATATACATCTTTCTTCATGATATCACGTTTCAGTTTGTAGGTTCAAAATTAGATATAACTTTATTGGTTGCCTTTACATATTGTATTATGCATTTGGTAAATGTGCACTCACCTCCACACCGATTTTAAGGGAGGCAACAAAATCCTTCTAAGTGACTTCTGATTTTGTAGAATGTTTTTCACATGCATTAAGCTTAACTTCTCAGGAAACCTTTTGGGAACAGTATCACGTGAGTCAATTCAAATAATCAGGAGTAAGGTGTTGTTTCAATTTATTGTAGATGCGACCGAGGATAGGAAATGATCGTTCTACCTTAGATGACCATTCTCTAGGGTTGAGTTTGTTTTCGTCGTGAACACAACATAGTGATATTTCATTTCAACTTGTGCAAAACAAAATTTTACAGCTCAAAATAACCGTCTTACATAATACTTTTTTTACGTCACCTGTACCTGTAGCTACATTCCTTGAAACTACCTACCCACTATGTTTGGAACAAGTTGGTTAGGAACAGTCGAAGGTTATCGATTTGAGATTCTGAAATGAGTTTGAAGATAATAAGTATTAAATGTGGGGAAAATTTGAAACTCTCTTTTAGTACTTTGTAGAGCTTTGAAAAGTTAAGTAATAATATTTTTGGACGGTAAGATTACATTTTTTTTCGGGGGAGGTGAGCCTTTCCCCTGCTAAGCGCTCTGCATAAAACAATGGTTTCATTCCATGACGGAAGTGAAGCAAAAGTGAATTCTGTTGATTGAATCATAAACAAAATACATTGTTTTGTACACTTCGACCAATATTCCAGCTCCTATCTCGGTACTTTCCAGTTAATATGGGTAGCTAATTGTTTTGTATGTTGCCTCTCTATAGAGCATTGATTCTGCTTGCAACATTTCAGGGTACGTTTCGATATGATCTCATTGACAGTGTCCTTGTTAGTGCATGATTTTTCATGAACAATGTACTCTATGAATTGCATCCAGCATCCTTTTCACTCGTTTTTCTTCAACATCATATGGATTAATACATCCATCAATATAAGTAGAGTAAACAAACAATTAGTCAACTCTGATATGTGTTACGTAATAGCGAATACACCATTCTTCTATGACCAGATTCCAAAGCTTACTAAGAGTTTTCAGTATATGAACACGTTTCACTCTTTATTAGAAGTAGACTCACATATTTTTCTATCGGATTAAGATTTGGGGACTGTATTGGCCAGTCAAGTTAATATAATGCTTCGGACTGATCATGCATTCTATCTTCATTTCGGAGATAGTGCACAAAAGTCAATATTTGTTCATTCAGAGGCGAAATGTAGTCATCCTGCTTGACGTGTGTAGTAATTTAAACCATTTTTTTTTTCAGTGAAACACATCTAAAATAGCACAGAAACCTTCAAGCTTGAACTGTATCTTACAAAGAGTCTTCACGGTAGGCTTCATGAAATCAATGATGTACCCTTTATCTCATATCATTTGGGTACGATTAGAGACAATATTCATCTGCCTAGAGCACACGTTCTCAGTCACAGACAAAGAGTATACAGATAGGAAACTCTTTTGTTGGAAATTTCAAACAGATAATGTTGTTACTAGTCACGTGAGTTTTTGTCTATAGCGCTATGAATCGAAGAACCTGAAGTATAGACAGCGCATAGCGACGAGTTCGCAGTCCATCTTGCAACCGCTCCGCTCTGCCTTGCGCATCAGTAACAATGCTTTATGAACATCGGCCAAGTCCGTCAGCTGTCGTAACTTAGATGAGCCTTTTGTAGAGAGAACCCAAAGAGGACAGTAGACAAATGCTAGTACTATAATGATATGCCCAATTACCTTCACCCAGTATTAATGAATTACCATGAGACATGTAGGAAATTGCAGGTCTAATATTCTTTGCCTATGTCGCAGTCGCGACAATTCAGTGTGTGTTTGTTTCTCATAGTACCGCTCAACTTTGTAAACGACTATAAGCAAGAATATCTTTTAAGATACGTGTCTATGAAATCAAGTTCCTTTCTAACAAGGAACATCCGCAAAGTGATGCACACCGATGTCCACGAAACGTGGCAGATAGTAAATACCCATACAATAAACGAATAAATATTTTTACTTTTATGAGGAAAAACGGTTTATGAGGAAAATCTCACACGAAATGTATTTCAGACAGCGGCTGAAAGTGACATAGACATAAATGATTTGGATGAAACTTCGCACATA
The DNA here is from genome assembly GCA_022664845.1 of Lepisma saccharinum. Taxonomy (NCBI): domain Eukaryota; kingdom Metazoa; phylum Arthropoda; class Insecta; order Zygentoma; family Lepismatidae; genus Lepisma; species Lepisma saccharinum. The sequence goes on from JAGDQP010054711.1 coordinate 11,850, forward strand.
CATAGTAGACAAAATAAACGAATGTATGTTCCTACTCCCGGATATATATTTCGGGTTTCACGAGTAAGTTTCTATGGTTATGAATGCATAATGTAAATACAAAGCAGAGAATTTTAATAACGAGCAGAAAGACACATTTTTATATGACAGGAACGGTTGAATGCTCACAGGGTTTCTGTTGTAACAACACGAAACTAGTAAAGTAAGAATAGTAACAAAGATTCACAATGAAGACATTGTTTCAACAAAATCAAACAAGAAAGAACTTAGCAACACTGATCGAACTTCTGCAAGTGAATAAAGCCTGAGCTGGTGATGACTGGCAAAGAGCATTGTGATAAGATCAGCATTTATTTACATTAATTCTCTGCAATAAATTTGTTCTATGTGTTGTGAGTCTCCGAGGAAATGCCTGATTTGAACTGTTTATAGCAGTAGTACAATCTCCTTAGAAGTACAATCACCTGGCCAACTCAACCACCTGACTTCAATATCACTTAACCACTCTGTGTAGCTTTGAAGAGTTCCCTTCTCATGCATCTGTGAAACCAATTGACGCATGTTATCATAAAAATAATACTAACACATTCCTCTGGAGGTTATCCAAAAAAAATGAGTGAATCTATTCCAGTAAGATACAAGCAAAAATAAAAGCAAATACTAGTCCGACATAGCACCAGCAAGAAGGCATCGTTTATTTCATAAGTGTTAACATGATTTTGTCCAATCCAAGTATGTATTACCTAATCCTGAAAGGAATTGGGGTTAGTAGGGAAGAATTTGAATATTAGCTAAGATACTGATATTATTTCGTATAGGAGTAGGTATGGAAAAAGGAGATACTGATATATAGTTCTTTCGTTTTTCCCAGTTTACCTACTGCTAAGATAAAGTCTCCATTTATCGAGTTATCGAAGTTGCCTTACCATTAAATAAATTGTTTTTTTTTTCCTATTACTAAGATACAAGTTAAAATTGCAATAGAATTACAGTAAAAAATTCTTCGAGATTCACGATCGTATAGTGAGGATACCAGCTTCTTTTGTATTTCATTTACTAATTTTCTTCTCTCTTCTACCTCTCCTCCAGTCCTCTGCTTCTATGAAAGTGCTACGTTATGATTCCAACGCTTGGTTATTGTTATTACAGTGTGGTAGGTTCGTGTGAATCATAAAAGTGCAGACTTTCCCAGACTGGATTACGCCGTCACTTAATCAGCCTTTAATGGAAAGGGTTTCCCTTTTAATTCTCCCATCTTATTCACTTCTCTCTCTCTCTCTCTCTCTCTCTCTTCTTTCTTTCTCTCCCTCCTTCGATCTTTCTAACACACACAAACACAATGTTAGATAGTTACTCTGTTCTTGGAAGGCGACGCCTTTTTTCCTTTGTCTGTTATTTCAAAATTGTATAATGTGAAATAATTTTTGTTTACGGTTATG
>JAGDQP010054712.1:0-11937 GCA_022664845.1 Lepisma saccharinum
TATTGAACTGTTCCCTAGACTATCTTTCCAAGTTAATTGCATAAAAAATGTACTTAAAAGCTAATACAATAATATTAACCACATTTCTCATATTATCATTTGCATGTTGTTTACAGATTGAATTTTAAAATATATATCAACCAACATTTAACTTAGTTAATAGGGCGTTGATGTGAAGTGTTTTCACCTTTCCTTTTCAATTATGGCCTAGATTAAGCTTTATATGCGTTCTTCTAATGCGACATATTACCCGTAGTCTATAATGATCTGTCTGTTACTCTAGCAAACATATTACAAATAATGCAATATAGATGTGTTCGGTTTATCTTCAATGACAAAAAATATGACCATGTATCAAGCAGATACTCTGTACTTTCATTGCTGAAACTGAAAGAGAGAAGAACGTTCCATCTTCTACTGCAGTTCTACAAGGTTGTGACTCTAGACTCTCCTACATACCTGGCTTCTATGCTGGAATCGGTGCACCTCACTCATAACATGAACACCCGCTCGAAAATCAATGCCACCCTGCGAATACCAAAGCACAGCTCTGAGTCCTATTCTAAATATTTTGTGGTGTTCGGAATCAAGCAGTGAAATAACCTTCCTTCGGTAGTTCCCACAGCTAGCTCCCTAAGCAGTTTTCGAAATAAGCTTCATAGTCACTTTCTGTCACTTACCCATAGCAGTGTAAACAAATGTTAAATATCAATGATTTTTTATTTATTATTTTTCTCCATACTCGTGCTTCAGTTTGTATCTTCGTTTCAAATGCGGTACATTTAATATGTTTTGTCTTTATCCTTGTATTACTCATTTATTTTTTAAATTTGTCCTTGTGTGTATGTGTTTGTGGGGGTGGGGGTGTATTTGGGGGTTGGGGTGGAGAGGGTTCTAAATTGGGTCTGTATCGATAAAGTGGGAAGGGAGGGAAAATGAGAAGAGAGATAGATTCATTATAATATGGAAGGGTTCATGTATTGCTATTATATTGTGTTCTTGTCGTAGTTGCAGGCTATTGTGTGTGTATTGTGTCTGTATACATGTTTTATCATCTTAGGATTTTGTATTTATGAGCATTTTTGTTTGATAGGTAAATTATGTATGATGGTTAAGTGGAAGACAAGGCTATCAGCCTTAACTTTTGCCATGTAAAATAAAAGTATAATAATAATAATAATAATAATAATAATAATAATAATAATAATAATAATAATAATAATAATACCCTTATTGAGAAATACAAACTTAATAGTGCAGCGAAGGAAACATGAATGTGCATGTGTTATGAAGGGAAAATGCACACAACAAAGAGAAAAGGAAAGTATTCATTATTCTTATTCTTACATGATGATTAAACGACGGGTCTTGGTTTGTCGCTACAGCATTAAGGACTGTTTTTTAAGTCTTCGTAACATAAAGGAAAAAGTAAAAGAGTAGTGACTCTCACGGCCACTCCGTGGATGAGTGGCAATTTGTCGAGCTACCAACGCCAAGCGCAGAACGTTCTAGCTTCAAACTCCACATCTGACGGTTGGATAATTTACTGTTGGAAAATTAATTCTGCATATCTTGATCAAACAACCGACGAAATGCAGCTAAATGGGTATACCAATAAACATCTACCATGCTTTGTTTTGCTCAGCTGAACCCGTTTCTTCATGGTCCGATTCTTGATTTCAACACTTTTCTTTTCAACCATTATTCAAAGTCAAATAACTTTACAACCTTGAAATTATGTTTCGATTCTAACGTTTAATCCACGTATTTTTAACGTATGTGTGCTACTGAGGTTCCATAAGGTCGGTAACGACATCGTACAAAATCATTCCTCTTTTTTTTGTTGTCAAATGGTCTACTGTAACATAGCGGAAATCGGACAGTATCTCGAGAGTCCTACGTAACAACATACTAAGATTGTTCAAAATCGAACATTGAACTGCGAACCTGGTAATAGATGGGTAACATAGAATACTTAAAAAGAAATCCAAATTTTGTCCTGATAGGTCTTAGATTTTTCATCCTGAAAAGAGTCACAACGTGAGCATAAGCCGCTTTTATTTTCTGTTTACCGCTGAACACACTTATTTTTAATTAGTGGACTCACGAAACATTAGAGTTCGACTATCAATGAGGTACTAAATTAGATAGTCAAACTATGGTTTAGTGACTGAAAATGTATTTTGTCCATGAAGGAGTAATATCTCCACATTAAAGGGTTTCAAGACATAATTGAAATGTTTCCGGCTAAAACGGAAGTATTGTAAATATATGTATATATTGTTAATATGAGATATTTTAATTCTTTAGAAGCAAGTAGATGATACTTTAAACATGGAGTGTAAACAATGTTCAAAACTGAATTACTCAAGGGGTTTTTCAGTTGGCAAGAAAATAAATTGGTGCGTTTTACACGGGGAATTTTGTCTCAGTTACAAATGGATTTCGCAAACTTTGTTAATTGTGTGTGACTTAGATACAAACCTGGATCCACGAAATTATGCAAAAAAAAAAAAAAAAGCTGTTGATGGTCGATGTATTGGGATCACCAGGGTTTAACACGACACAAAATGTTGCGGCGACAAACATCCGCTACCGAGGCGGTGGTTACTGTGTTTGGGATTCCGATGGCAGACACCTCATTGATTATCTTGAGAAAGGTATCACAGTGAACGCGTAATATTTCTGGAATCTTCTAGATAAACTGCATACAGCCAAGGAGCACAAGTAGCTTGGAAAAGTGAGAAAGGAAACCATGTTCCCTCAAGACAACGCTCACTATCACAAAGCTCACCGAAAAAAGAAATAATTAGAACAGTTAGGCTACGAAGTGCTTGATCGTCACTTTATTCTCCTGATCTAGCCCCTAGGAATTATAATCTTCTCCCTAAATTGAGATTCGTCTTGAAAGGCAAGCAATCTCAGGACAATGACAAAGTGATTTCTGGCCAAAGAAATTTTTTTTATAACCAAGCAATAAATTTGTTGCAGGACCTTTGTAAGAAGTGCATTGACCTTCGGGGTAATATGTGGAAGTCTTTTATTCCCACTGACCTATCAGTCCTCCTCCTCCGTTAGACCGAAAACTTTTCAACCCTCTCCTACGTTTGTCTCCCCGTGTTCAAACCAGCCCCCATATTCGATATTTGGTGCGGGCAAAACTTATTGGAGCTCTATTGAGAATATTGTCATTATTTTATTTCAATAAATGGCAATAATAATTGTATATTAGTTCAAGATGATCGGTTCTTTGTTTCAAAAACCTATACATGACCCGAAATTTTACTATTTTCATTTACAGCAACTTTATTATGTTGGGTCACCATCATAAGTTACCAGGAAACTAAAACTCAAATCATATCTTAATTGTGAAAAAGTAATCCGGCAACATGATTGGTTGAAAGATTTTATCTTAAAGTCAGGAATTTTCTTTGCAATTGTAAATGGAATATTATGTTGATTACTTCGTCTAGTAGGACTTCTTAATGATACAAAAATTTCTATATTTAAAACCTTAATCTTTATGCCGCACATAATAATTATTTTCGTGTTCTAATGACTAGACACCGGATGGTTAGGAAAACGCTTGTCTTATATGAATGATCCATATATATATAAGTTAAGATTGCATGGATCTTGAAAATGAAATGGTATCTTAAAATTATATTGTTTATTCTTGTTATTCTTCTTTGTTTCTACTTTAGTATTCAAAATATCATAAGAGAATCCAGGGATGGATCCACGCGTAATATTTGCCGGGCGGGGGGTCGTTCGAGCTCTAAACAAGGTAAAGAGTGTATTGCAAAAAAGTCAAACAACTTTAGAAACTCTGCTCTTGGATTTCAAATAATAATAATAATAATAATAATATGATATCCTTTTTAATCAAGATCATGTAATTTCTATATATACACTCTAGTTTTTATTACTTCCTTCTTTCCCTTTGTTTTTGTTTGCTTGATTGTGAGTCTTGCCTATCTGTGAAAAGAAAACTGTAAATATAATATACAATACAAATCAATCTGCTTTCGCAACCGCAATTTTCCTTCTTGAAAGACAGACAGTTTGGCACCACACCCGCCTCTCCAATCTCGATCTTTAACACTGTTCGACAACTCCCACATGAAGAAAACCATTAGGTCTATTTGCTTTCTGCACCTATCAAAATGGATTTTCTAAAATAGAAATATTGATAAACACTTGCGGACAGATAGGGTTTATAGCTCATTGTCTGCTAATTGTTAACAAGAAGCAGAGATCGGTTTTGAGAACTGAAGTAGAGTGCAAAATATCGCATCTTGAAAGGATAGAACATAGCCACCTGCGCTTTTAAGGGTGGACATTTTATGAGAAATCCTAACATAGGTACGAATTACTGCTTTTAAATTGCATCATTTGACTTCTGCAATTTAAAAGAAGTAAAACGTACCTATTTTAGGATTTATTTTACATTTATAATACAAGTTAAAAAATCAAGAGCTCCAACTCTGGGATTGATTTTATTTTATTTAAAAAAATAAAAAGTATCCTATTTTTGGGAAGGGGCGATCGCCCCGATCGCCCTCGCTGTATCCGCCCCTGAGAGAATCCTGCTGGCCATTGTTAAGGGTAAAGTGTAGTTTAGTTTGAATTTTTATTTTTGGCCTTTACGCATCTACGGTTCAGGCCGGGATAAGAGAAGGGAAAGGATTTGGGAAGGTGTCGGCGAGTGTCTATGTTGTAGGTGCTATATTGGCATTTGCCTTGTGTGACTGAGGAAAAACGGTGGAAAAGCTCAGTCAGGGTAGTCGACCGCAGGGATCGAATCCGCGACCTCCCGGATGCTGCGCCAACGCTCTACCACTGAGCTACGGCGATTTGGAGTGTGGTGTAGTAAAGCGTGCATCATTCCAGGAACAAGTTAGAATCAATTCATATAATGAAGCAAGGATTAACTTTTACTAAATTTTCAGTTCATTATTTACTTACTCCATGGCTTACGGAGCCCGGAGGTTCATTGCCGCAGTAACAAACATTCGCCATAACATTCTATAGTGGGTAAGGACAAGCAAAATTTAATCACAAACACCTTATTCTCGAAGATCCCTTCTAATATTGTCTTCCCAACGTCGTCTCGGTCTTCCCAACAGTCTGTTTCCAACCCGATTTCGTACCAAAATGGAATATAATATTCGTTTCTCTCCCATCTTTGAGTCGCATTTTCATTATTTTTACATCATGTGAGCGCACAAACCGAGAAGTTTTTATTATGCATTCTCCAGTGATTTGGTCCCTTTACGACCCGTATATTTTCCTCAAGACCTTGATTTCAAACACTCGTAATTTATGCTCATCTGTTAGAGTCGTACTCTAACTTTCGCAACAGTAAAGTATTTCTGGCAGAATAACCGTTCTGTATAGTTTTAATTTCAACATATTTTATATTAATCGCGAGGTTATGAGTTTCTGAACTTAATAGAAACATGCATTGCCAGATACTTAAGAACTTTTATTGCTTCCGTTACCTCGTTTATTCTTGTTGCAAATGCTACTAAGCATTTAAATTTGTTTACTTTCTCTATGTTCTCATTCCTAATTGTTGTGTACCTATTTCCGTTATATCCTATGTTTCGGCTTGTTATCACGTATTTTGTTTTTTCTGTGTTTGCTTGTAGATCTATCTCTTCGCTCGTTTCTACTAAGACGTCGGTGTTACTTTGTAGTTCCTCTATATCTTCCCTCATTAAATCTACATCATCCGCTTACACGAACAGTTGATTCAAGCCGTTCAACGTTAGTCCTGTTTATCGTCTTTTATTTTTAAAATCGCATATTCTAAATCAAAGTTAAACAGTGACAAGGCATCACCTTGTTTCAATCCGTTGCGAATCGTCAAACTATCTGACATAATAACATAAGCTTTGGCTAGTTACCAGTACTTTACTCAATATTTTGAAAATATTGGGAGGAACGAAATTCCACGGTAATTATTACAGTCCGATTTATCACTTTTTTTGTAAACCGGAAAATTTATTGCGGTTTTCCATTCCTTTGGAAGCTCTCCTTTCTCCATATAGCATTTATCAATTCATGCAACTCTTTGATTAGTGTGCCGTTCCTCCTGCTTTAATTAATTAGGCTAGACTATGGTCTTTTTCATTGATTTGAACATTTTAATATCTTTATTGACATTTCGACTTCGATCTCACTAGGTTCGGGTAACAACGTTTCTGCCGTATAGATGTCAAATTCCTGTGTTTGTTCTCCGTTGTGTACATTGAGAGCTCTGTTGATATAGCTTTTCCAGACTCGATAATTCTTGTCGGTTCTGCCTGAAGATCTCCGCGTTCATTTCTAATCATCCCTAACCTCGGCTGGTAATCTTCTCTTAACGAGCATACCCCTTTGTATAGACCACGTATGCTATTAGTGTTCCCGTTTTCCTTCATCGTCTGAATCCTCTTCGTCAGATATTCTGGTCTTTTGTTTCATAACCCGCGCGGGGCTGAGCGTTTCACGTTAATATAGTTGTTGGTATTTGCTTCATTTTTATTACTAAGGCATTCTTCGTCAAACCAAGGCTATTGTTTCTTCTGTTTCTTCTCCCATACATGTTCTTTCGCTGCGCCATTCACTCTATCACGAATTGCTTTCCACACCTTACCTTCATCAATTTCACTATTAATTTCATCTTCACTACTACTCGAGTTGGCTAAGATTTCAAACCTATTTGAGATTTCGAGTTGGTAAGCTGCTCTTACGCTTGGATTATGTAACCATTTAACTTCGAATTCATGTTGTTTTGATGTTTAACCTTCTTTGTTCTCGATGCATAACATTTATTCCACTTTTGTGATAACTAACTGATGATCGGTGTCACTTTCCACTCCTTTCTAATACCTGTGTCTTCGATCTGGATGAGAGTTTTTACATCCGGAGATACACATGTCTATTTGTGTATGTCTTTGTGCTGAAAGTATGTGCTCAATACTAGTAGTTTTTTCGAGATCGCGAAAGTTATCAGTCTTTCTCCATGGTTATTGGTGATTTTGTGAAAGCTGTATTTGCCTATAGCAGGTGTATATTTTCCCTCCTTCCCTAGCTTAGCGTTGAAATAACCCATCACAAGTTTCGTATTTTACCTCGGTAATCGATCAAACAACCTTTCTAGCTCCTCATGAAATGTATCTTTGTTGTTATCATTTGTCTGCTCAGTCGGAGCCTAGACATATATTAAAACCGTATTGCACCATCGGTTACGTATCGTAACGTACGAACGTCTTTCGTATACGAACACTATTTTATGAACCGCCGGAAGGATACTGTTCTTAACTAGGAACCCTGTTCCGAAATTACGATAATGTGTTCCCCTTAACATAAGTGTATTTGCCGAGTTGAATAATAACTTGATCCTCCCACCGGATTTGCTGTATCGGTAAAATGCCCAGCTCGTACTTTTCGGTCTCGCGCACCGCAACCTAAGAGCGCATGTTTATTATAACGTTCGTTCGTTCCACGTTCCTATTCTAAGGTCTTTCTTAATCCTGTTCTTGGAGCTCCCTGAAGCAGTTCCGTCCGAAGATCCGAATGAGGGGCTAGTTTACTTCCGGAATATTTTACCCCAGGAGAATCCATGAACCATTTGTTACTATTTCTTGATATGCTTTAATGGTCTAAAGTTTTCAGATCAACGACCTCGCAGCAAAGGTCGAGCTCTGAGCTTTACCGATGTCATTTACGTCAGCCTCAGAGTTGTAGTTGTGAAGCTGCTTCCCTTCACCTTGATTTTGTGTTTGGGGTTACCTTCCTCTAGCCTTTGTAGATCCCTCTACTAATTGTCGTGCATCAGTACTGGTTTTGGTCCACCTTGAAATATTCCCGATACCCACGATATCTGGTCGTCATTCCCTATCAGCCACCTGGAGAGGCATGTGGTTTGAGTCCTGTAACTTGAACCCGGAAATTTTTAGTTTATAGTATTAAGAGTGAACATAAGATCATAAAGTTTAGTGATAGAAAGTTTAATGTATTCAAAGAAGCCATTCTATGATGAACCATTTCTCCCTCAGAAAACATTGTTGGGATGTTGGAAATTAATGAAAGTGAGACTGAGGAGCATTAGTATCAAGTAAGTAAAATTTGACACTATGTTAAAGTAGTGATGATGAAATGTGTCTCATGATACTAAAAGGTAGCAAACGGAAGTGTACTTATAAAATTGATAATGATTTCCTAATATTCATACAGATGAATATAATCATTTATTTACAAAGTGGCGATAAGTAAGCTTTTAGAGGGTTGATTTTGCATTCGGCAGGTCTTTGTTTCGATAGTAGCGACTGACCATCCTGACTGAGGTTCTCCAGGATTTCCCCTCAGTAAAATCAAGCAATGCTAGGATTGTACTTTCAACTTGAGCAATGGTGGAGTATTTGTCGTACCTTTAATGCTACGTTGCCCCCTCCCGGGTCATAGATGCTTGATGGCCATACAATCAATTCACCGTGTGAAGGAAACTTGTTTGTCTTTTATTTTGTGTGCGAAATAACACAAAGAAGAAGCTCGCAATAATATTGTATTTACTGTAATATTATATCACGTGGGCGGATTATGTAATCGTAATCCTTACCTGTTGGATTAATAATTACCTCGTTGGGAGGATTAAAGTAGCATCCCAGTTTTCGATCCCGCTTCCTTTTCTTTTCAAGGCACAATAAATAAAATGTGAAATTGAAAGATGGAGATGACTTAAGCTTACTATTAATCAGCTTCCATTCTACATCTTGCATCCTTAAAATCAAATCTCCATTGTAGGGGGCGATATCAAGTGACGTGGATCCACTGTTGCCATTTTTTGAAGGCGTTAAATCCACACTGTTTTTGTTATTTTCTCAAGTGTAGCTGAAAGCGTGGAAATAAAATCGGGCTTGAATGCAGAGCTCTGCTTCAGATAAGATGCATAGCTTAAACAGGTTAGTTATCTGTGGGTTGGATTATACTGCACCTGGTTGAAATGATTGCAAATTCAAGGCAGCTTAATAAAGCTCTCGACACGACATTTGTAACAAAATTTATTGGCTATGTAGTGGTGACAAACAGTTGTGGAGAATAGGAGGCACTGATCAGCTACTCAATTCTACCACAAACAGTGTAACAGGCCTGCCTTACACTATAATGTGATCTTCAAAAGTGCATATGGGCCACGGTGGCTCAGTTGGTAGAGTGCTCACCTCTGGTTTTAGGGGTCGTCGGATTTTCGCACATAATTTCGGTATACCATATTATCAGGAAAACAACGTATCAGCTAAAACGTATTACACGTTAAAGTGCGTATCAGTTGGTACTTCCATCACCTGACTTGAAGAAGTGACCGTGTTTTTTTAGAAACGGGAAAGAAATTATTAAAAAAAAAATTGCCTGCGATTTCCAAAACTGATTCAATAATCATAACTTCTAGAATTTCTAAAAACACGTACATAAGACAAATGCGAAATAAATCGCACTAATAAAAATTATGAAACTAAAATTTGTTTAGCTCTGAAATAAATGTGCAAATTAATGCATTGCAAGGTCTATGAAAGAAGTCATGAATGTTCTACAGTTTTCGGCAGATGCATTTAAATTTTGGTGATAGCCGGTAATGAGTTTACAGTAAACATATACTTTTTAAGCTGTAGAGCAATTGGAAAGCAGTAGATATATCTAGCTAAAATAGTACGATTATCATTCTTCAAACTTGGTCTTAGGTTTCTGCAAAACCCGTTAACTCCTCTTTTGCAGAAAGTGAGATCGGCATATTTTTCTATAGTCTGGTAAACACTCTTTCAAGCTGTCAAGGTAACATTCCAAGGCAGTCGTTTCCAACGTGCCAGAGGATCACAAATTTGTCATTTCTACATGCATTTAATGTACTGCTAAAACACGTTTTTGCGTTTTCTACAACAGATTTTTTGATCTAACGGGTTTAGGTATTTTATTCTTCAATTACAGATAGTTCCAGCAAGCTGGAGCAAATAGCACGAAAGCTTTTCCAAGAGCCAAAATTCAACATGGCAACTAAAAAGAATAAATTCGTTTTTAGACTTTTAGGCAACTTTGGCACAGACCAAATGGATGATGAAGGGTGAACTGAATCGAAGAAAGTTGGAGGAAATGGGGAAACCCCGAGAAAACACCACAGTGTTGTATACCTCAAGGGTGAAATAGATTAAAACACCAATAAAAGCGTATCATAAAAGCACCCAATTCCTTTCATTGTTTTACAGAACGAACAGCTTGCGTTGACTTCATGTCAAGCAAAAAAAAAAAAGGCATAAAAGGCTCTAAACATGAAAACCTATAACACTATGTTTGTAATGTGTGTGGAAAATGGTGTGTAAAACTATATACAATGTTTGGATAACAGTATGACATTAGATGACCTTGCGAAAAAAGTAATCTAGTAGAGTCGTACATAGCATTATATATTATTTCTCAATTTCTCTTTTTTGGTTATCTTCCAGTCAGCTTGCCATTTGGAATATTTCGGGTTAAATATCAAGAGAGATTGTTGTGTCTTTCTATTTTTGATAACCCAAAATATCTTTTTAAAATGTAACCATATTGTCAAATTCTAATAATTTTGCAGTACTCTATATTTCCCTCATTTACCGGATGAGTTATAGTTTTAAAAAGCCATCAATGTGACCCTTTGTCTTTTCGTAATCTATTAAGAGAACTAATATAATGATGAAATTACTGTTACACGTTTTGATTTAGAGTGATATTGAGTAGTCCTGAAAGTATGGCTAACTCAATTATGCAGCGTCGAAAGAGTAACGTTCATTTTAAGCAATTTTGAAAATAGCATAATTTCCGCGGAAATTATACTAAATATTTTCGAAAGCATAGAGTGTTTAGGAAATTTGAGTTGAGAAACTAACATGGTTTACGACGATTTTGTCAAACAATAATCAATGAAAGTAAAATCGATTTACGCTCTTAATTATGTTACAAAATAAAAATTTGTTACATGATTCAAATTATTCCGAAATGGTCATATCTCTGTAACTAGTGATATTGAAGATTTTACTCAGTGATTTTAAATCCTTTCTCCGAAGTATTGTGATGAATTACAGTTGGAATTAGTATACGTTCATATTATATTTCGAATGATCGTTGTGTTTAATTTTCCGGAATGAGGGTTAGCGCAGTGAATGATGATAGGGATCAAGTAGTTGAAACAATGTTAATTTAAGAGAGGGTCTATTGTTTCTTAAAGTGACTAAGAGTGACTAAGTGACTTATTCTACTGTGTAAGATACTTTGCATCTACTGTATATGTCCCTCTCTTACCTGATGTTAATTAGGTATAGAGAAATCGTCAACGTAACTTTTTATTTCTTCATAGTATTATAATACCTACTTAATGATGAAATTTCTCCTACTTATCATATGATTTATAGTGATTTAAAATAGTCTTGAAAGTAAGGTCAGTGCAATTAAGCAATAGCATTTCTCAGGCACGTCAGAAAAGTAACGTTCATAAATAAGGAATTTTGAAAATAGCTTAATTTCCTTGGCATTTGTTCTTAATATTGTAGTTTCGAAAGCTTCTGACTATTTAGAAAGATTGAGTTAAAATATCAACTTGACTTTTACAAATAGTTATCACTTATATGCGTTTTCGGACTTTTTTCTGCTAGTAAACGAAACAGTCTGTTCTTTGTCAAATAGAAAATGCTTCTCACAGATCTGAAAAATATTTTCCTGTATCGCGTCAAGCTTTTATGTAAAACCAAAACTAAAATTGTGTACAAATTATAGAAATTTTCCTATATGCATAGCTAATAAAATACAAGATAGTCTCCACATGACAAATACAGGATTTTACTTTGTTATATCATAAAAACACTTTGGATATTTCCTGCTATACGAGCAATACAATATAATAGCATTAATTAATTCATGCCTGGTCTT
>JAGDQP010054715.1:0-13288 GCA_022664845.1 Lepisma saccharinum
CTCACCCTTGATTAATGCTTGAATTTTCCTTGCATTACTCTCGACCTTTCAAGCTTACATCAACCTTATTTCCAGTAAACTAGAATGCTTGAATCAGGCTTGAATCAAAGTTACAGCATTGCATTTTTAGGCTTGATTCAAGTATGCATCCTTGCAGTTTTAAGCTTGATTCAAGCATGCTTTGCTATCTGGGACAGGGTCTAACTCGGGCAGATTAGTTCCATATTTTTTGTCAAGTGTCCCGTAATTTATTCATCCAAAAGTGGCAACCCTAGGAATTCCCCAAGAAATTCCCAACACAAACAAAGTAAACGAAAGAAAAGATACTAATTAAAGACAAAGAGGAAATCGGTTATTTTAAAGTCCAAAACAAGTTAATGGAGACCATACGTACCGGAAACTTGAAAAGAAGTCCGGTTACGGAAAACAATGACTACCAATTCTGAAGAAGGAAACCGTAAAAGTCCAGAAACCAGAGTAACTTCTCCAAGCAAGAGATGAACCAAACAGAGAAGAGGAAAAGGGAAAGAGACACTACCAAACAGCGGTTCTTTGGTACCAAACAGAGGAACCAAATAGCCACTACTACCAAACGTCTGAAACTAAATACATCCCATTTAGAAACATATATATTCATTCCATTTGAACCGAGTAAAGTGATATTTTTCCTTCCAAAGTTGCATAGTAACAAACAATACACTGAAAATGAAGTATTTTAATGTGTAAAGTGTATACTTGTTTACAAGGACAGATGAGACTGTACGTTACATATGGAAAATATTCACTTATCAATATTATTTTAAGAGATATTAAACAATTACGGTAACCAAACTGATTAAGGCCTTTGTATTTCTTTATACGAACTATTGAATCAAGTGATATTTTATTATTATCTAAAATCTATGATATATTTAATTCTCGGTCTCGTATCATAAAGATTTCCAACAGCATCTTAGTTCTAAGAGAACTCTGTCTCAGTCTAACTAGATTTTCTGTTCTTTACTACGATCCAAATTACTTTAGATTTTAATGATTGCAGACATAAACAGAATATTAGAAAGCTTTATATCTACCTACCTACTAGTTTTAAACATATTCAAATTAACTGTTACATCTTCAAATCCAATGGGAAACTAAAGATTAAAATTAAAGCGATTTATGTAATGAATTTTAAGCTGGTGTTCTATATTTTATTGTTATTTTTCCGTAATTTGAAACATTTTTGAGTTTTATATAAATAAATAGTTCTTTTTTGTTTGTTTGTTTTATGGTAACATTAGCAACCAACCTAATAGAACACGCTACATTTTATGAATATAAAAAATGGAAGAATTGAATTCTCTGACCAAGATTTTGCAGTAAATTATTTGAATAAATTAGTTTAGGTTATAATTAAAAGTTTATGATTACTATTCGTTACGTATATAATCGCATAAAGTTAAGATCTGGTTACACGATTACGTTGAGACACGTCTGTACACGAGACTGACTATTATATCATCTAGATTATTCGCTCTTAAGTTTAAAATAAGTTAAAGGCCTGTTTCATCCCCAACCTTCATTGTATGAGTTAGATATTCTTGATGTGAACCTTAAAACAACTATTTAAAGTGGAAATTTGAATTCCAGTTTAAATTCAGCATTTACAGAGCTTTTATAGATATAATTCCAATCCCTGATACAGGTCGTTAATCAAATGAACAATAATATAATTTAAATACGAAATCTATATTTCTTTACCCTCCATCATTATTAGTTATTGATAATAAATTTATTAGAATATTATGTGTAACTATGGAATACATAGTTAATAATAAAGTAAATGGTTTGATATTACTTACAAATTACATCGTCCTTAGAATCATCAATGTTTGGGATTACCACAGCGTCGTTCTGCACCTCCGCTCCCAGTTTCCTCAAAGCTTTGCAACACAGAATTTTTGGATTGTAATCTACACAACATACAACCCCTTCAGTAGCGCTTCCGTCGGGAATAACAATAATGGCTCCAGTGTCCACATCACCATCAACGCTTAAGGACCCATCAACACCTCCATCAACGCCAAGATTAGCGTCAACACTTGCATTTACACTGCCTTTGAATGGCCACCCAACGACATTCTGTAAGAATTTCCCACCAAGACCAATCAGCGTTGAGCCAGCCACTGCCGCAAGGCCAAAACATCTTGCATTGTTGTTCGTATCCTTTCCACCTAGGGGGTAAATGTACAACAATGTTTGTAAAACAATTGAGCAACCGAAACTGTCATTGTTAACGTAGACCGTATCCTGCGTGCCAGCTATCGTCTATTCTTCATATTGTTTCAATATATACAAGCAGAAAGACATCCTCAACTGGTTTATACAAAGTTACAAACTACCTGTTTATGATTTTCAAGCTTATTGAAAGTTACGTTAATTAAGACTGGATATTTTTCTCCTTTATATTATATATTAACTTGTTAATTGACTGTTAATTAAAATTAAAAGTTACATTTCGTATTATAAGTTGGAATTTAGTTGCTTCTAAGAACTAACATTGCAATTATTACTTTTATATTATTGTTTCAAAAATATTAATATTACCATCTACGTGTTTTGATTAACACTTAAACCTGTTTAAATTAATGCCGTTTAGCTATTGAGCTGATTTTAGTTAGTTATAATGCTTCTTATAAAGAAGATTATTTCTTCGTTTTCATTTCTAATTATAACTTGTTATGCCTTGTTGAAAGGCAAAAGACTTTTATTCAAAACAAAATAAATAAATTTAAGAGAATTATTTCCTCTTATTTAACTCAACTGGAAGATGTGTTACAACTTACAAGAAAATGCATAAACAAATTAAAATTTATGTTAGCACAATTATATTGTTTCATTTAATAAATTTGTTTGGATGTAAACACTCTTCTGTTAAATGATTTTTATTTATAAGGTTCACAGCTTCAACTGATATAACAATAGCATGGCTCTTAAGAAGTTAATTGAGCAGAAGTTATAGCTTTCAAACAATTTAATTCCTACCTCAAGAAATGATTTTTATTGTGTTCTTTTCTCGCTGCTAAAAATCTTTCTGCGTTGCAGAAAATAATAAAATTGTAATCACTATAATGGGAAAGTTTTAACTGCGGTTTTAATCTCGTTTACTATATCACGAACAGGGACGTGTTTCAATTTTATTTATATATTTTTAGAAAATAATATTTTTAGATTCTCAACAGTGATTTACTTCAACTAACTCTATGGCATTAGAAGTTCGCAAGTTAATCGCCTCAGTAACAAACTTTCGCCTTGCCCTGAACGAGACCAAGAATTTTCATCATAAACATCTCTCTCTTTCGAAGGTATCTACTCATATTGTAATTTCAAGGACGTCTTGGTCTTCTTAACAGTCTCTTCATTTTCGGCTTACTAACCACGATAGAATAAAATCTTCGTTTTTCCTTCATCCAAACTACGCTCATCTGGTGTCGTGATTTCATTAGTCTTATCATGAATCATACAGTTTGTCCTGTTATTCGTTATGCATTCTCCTCCATTCTCCTGTCATTATCACTAGTAAGTTACGAAGATATTACAAAATGTCTCCAAAAACCCCATCTTGGATCCAAAATGGCGGACCCCAAAAATCCGTTTCCCCCGCCGTTTGAACTAGAGATACGAAATTTGGCATAAAGGTGTGTTATCAAGACTAGTTTAGGAAAATAGAATATTGAAATAGTCACCATCTTGGATTCAAAATGGCCGCCAAAACTATTTTCCACACCGTTGGAGCTACAGAAATGAAATTTGGTATGATGGTGTACCTTTACGAGTTGGTCACAACAATATAGGGAAACGTTAAAAAAATCTCCATCTTTAATTCAAAATGACCACCCAATAACACATTTTCCAAACCACCAATGCTAGAGAAACGAAATTTGGTATGTAGGTGTACCATCACGAGTAGGTTACAATAAATGGGACAAACGATCCCTATGAGGGCGCAGCCCCCGGTGTGTACGGGGGAAGATCTGCAGCATTGGGAGTGCAGTCCCCCGGAGAGTCTGGTTTTTATAAAGGTGGTGTAACTCCTAAAACTCCCCAAGTTGAACAAGTTCACTAGCTGAATAAGTCGTTTCGGAACTACAAATCGTACTAGGATATTTTATTCATTTTCCCTTTGAATGTATCACATGTTCTCTTAAAATCAATGAACAATGTATTCCCATTTCACCTTTAGTATCTTGTCTCAAGGCAAAAATCTGATTGTAGAGAGTCGAAGGATTACTCGCTCCAAAAGTTTGAAGTTAATAATTATTTTTCGTCCTCCATAAAGTTTATTACATTTTTGAATTAGATCTGGTAGTAATATGCGATCTTAGCGCCACTATACTGGTTGAGGAAGAAACGAGAGTTAACCAGTATAATGATGGTGGTTATGGGAATAAAAGGATGGCTGACGCTTTAATCCTCTTCTTGCTGAAATGGTGATTGACTATGAGTGTAAATTTGTGTAAGCATTATCGAATGAAACGAGAACGATCTGAATCAATTTGTTGTTAAAAGTTCGCTTCGGTTGTTATAATTGGGAAATGATACAATGGAAAGTTGTCTTCCGGAAAGAAGCACGTGTTTGAAGGTGATGTTTGGAGGAAAGCTATTATCAAAATAAATTAAACCAGTTAAGATAACTAAAGAGACTAAAAGGAGATTAAAAGATAATAAGTTCTATATTTAAATGAGTAATTGGAGGATTTTAAACCGGATAAAAGGTGAGTTATATCTTTAATTAAATTTTTGTGATTGATTAAGTGAAGGCTAGCGGCTTGTAAGGCTAGCGATTAAATTATGGATTTGAATCAAGCTTGTTTGTTTTGAAGTAAGGAATAAATTAGAAGCAAATGTTAATTCGTGTTAAATTAGTTGTAAAGGGTGTAAAATGAAGTAAATTTTATATCAAAAATGGTTCCGGATTGTAAAATTAAATTGCTTAGAATTTTAGTACTTATTAAATTTGAGTGCTCTTGTCAAATAAATTGATATCGTTAAAGAAGTAATCTTGTTCCGTAATGGTATGCGATCACCTTCGATTATGGTCGGAAGGTTTGATGAAGTCAGGTTAGGGTGAATGTGGTTGCGTGTAAGGTAGGTATGTCATGTTTTGATTAGAGTGAATAATGGACATTGCGCAGAAAAATGGGTTCTTCATGTTTGGAACGGTATTTAGTTGCGGACAGAGTGCGGTGATCCAATAATGAGACAGGAATACGGAATTGACTTTGGTACAAGTCAGGTTAGTTTCCAGATTTTGTTTGTTTGGTTGGAGCTTACTTCAAGAATCCCTTTAAATTGTTGTTTCTGTGCGAAATGGTTTTCATCGTTTGGGTTTGTTATCTTCGTCAGGTATCTTTTCTAAAATTCTTGTGCGTTACTGGGGTATTGTCGGAAATGTGGATAGGCGAGATTTAATTTTAAATGTAGTCGAAGGGTTCTAACTATGCTTTGTATTGTGGAAGGAAGGTGAGAAAGCTTGATCTGTGTGTGTGGTACTGTATTAGAGTTTGAATTGTCTGAAGTTTACCGAGAACGTGAAATAGGGTCTGTTCAGATTATGTGAGCTTTTTTTATCTGGAACTGTTATTGAGTCGAGTTAGGATTTATTGTTGGTGATTCAGTGCGTGGGTGTCCATTTGAGTTTGAGTTTTGAAGTAATGTCGAGTGAGTGAGGGCGAGTCAGGACTGTGGTTTGGTGTACAGTTGTTTTCTGAAATCATTTTTTCTGATTAGCACAAGCTGTGGAGGCTTCGGGGAAGTGTTATTCCTTATTGATGAGAAAAGATTGAGTTTGGCGAATCTGAGTTAAGATGGTTCTTCCAAAAAAGATGCAGGTTTTCACAAGCTTGTATGATTGAGCTGATTGCATGGTATTTGAAGTAAATTGGGGTTTGCTGAGTTAAATAGTGATTGTAGGCGTGATTAAAAGGGAATTCTAATTTTGGGGTGATAAATAAAATACAATTTGAAATTTGTGAATATTTTTAGAAAACGGTTGTTTAACTCCGAAATATAAAACTAATTTTGACGAAATGTTTTGGTACCTCCTATTGGCGACTAATTAATTGTTTTTGAAATTAGAAACGAATTAAAAGGGTGAAATTGGCAAGGGCTAAATAATTTACATGGTTTAATTAAAATTGGTTTTCGAAATATTTTCGATTTACAAATTTCTGTCCCTCCACCTCCCTTTAAAATTGAATTTGATTGAATTAACATGATTTTCGGTGGATTGCTTTCTGACATGAAATCGATTAAAGAAAATATTTTAAAATCATCATAGACGTCCTCGCTTCTGAACGAATTGAGATTTACTTATGTCATAACTTGATATACTGAAACCTGAAGTGAATAGATCTTTAATGGTTGTTTGAAATGTTAGTTGTTGAATGATGCGTAATGTTTTATGTTATTTGTTGATTTGAACTTTGAAGTAGATTTCTTTGATTTGGATTATTTTTTGATTTGTTGAAATTGTTTGTTCTTTTCAATTCGAGATTATCATGGAAATGTATTCGACCTGGAAATAATATTTATGTTTGAAAATTCAATGTATTACGGAATGATAATTAATCTTAATGGACAGTTATGTATTAAATTATCACCCAATTGAGCCAAGTTTTTTCTTGTGTTTTTTCCCGAATGTAGATTACATTTCAATCGTCATGGAAGGTGGTCCATATTGTTGGTAGTGCATCTTGCTAGTCTCTGATGAAGTTTATTTTGGCGTTGAAATTGTTAAATATCGTGAAGATGTTTCATGGTACAAGCGTAGATCTTGTGTTTGGTTTCGAAAACTACATTGGTGATCCTCAATTATTTCATCTACGCATGCGCTTAGACGTAATACTGCTCAACATTTTGCAACATGTTGGGAATAAAGAAAATCTGTGGCAGTTATTACAGTGAGATTTATTGCCTATTTCACAAACCGAAGCTATTCCTGCCAATTATCGCCTATTCCTGCCTATTATTGCCTATTCCTGCCGCTTTAATAGATTCGGCTGGGATGTTGTCAATTTCCGGTGATTTCAAATTTTACAATTTGTTAAGAGAAAATTCCACCTCGAATTCGTTAGGTTCGAGTATCCACGGCTCCGTGTCATGAATTTTATATTTCTCTGTATATTAACGTGTGTGAATATTATAAATGCTTGTCGAAACAACGTTTACACACATGAATAATTTTGGTCGCATGCAGAGGAAGATCTCCACATTCATTTTTAATCATACCTAGCCTGGTGACCTTTTCTTCACGAGTTCACCCTTGATCTAGGAATGTTATTCATATTTTGTCTCTACTGATTTTTATGTATATAATATTTTAGTTTTTTCTTCTAAACCCACATGAGGCGTTCCGTTTTGCGTTACTGTAGGAGTTTTACAGTTGCTTCGGTTTTATTGCTTAGGAAGTAATTACTTCAAGTAATTACTACACAACATTCCCTACCACACCACAAATATTTTTAGAACTGAATTTATTTATAGCACTTAGGCAGGAATAGGGTGGTGAGAGGATGTTGGAGGGCAGTCAGCAAGAACCTATTTAGTAGGTATTATCCCAACATTTGTCTGGTATAGCTGAGGAAAATCACATAAATGACTTCGCTAGGATAAGATTTCTTTTGCAATAACTGTTTTTAGATCATCTATATTCCTAGCATCATCCAGGAAGGCTTCTTTGTACTATGGGCTTCAATGTATATTCAATGGCCTGTCAGTGTCCAAAGCAATGATTCTGCCCTGAAACATGTCCAGTAGACATTCACAAAATAAACTCCAAATTGACGAAATTTCCTATATTAAGAAGGTATGTTACCTTTCTGGAGGTCTGAACGTTATCGCGCACGCCACACCATTACAGGTTTTCAGTACTGAGGTGTCATAGGTTCGATCCATGGTGTAACTGAGTTCAAATCTAAAATATTTGAACCATAGAAGAAAGCGCTACTTTATGCTGAGGGTGATAATTTGGAAAGGCATTCTGAGACATTCTGAGCTGTTTCTAAATGTTCTACTTTTGTGCTGTCCTTGGAAAGAAAAGAGGAAAGGTTCAACGCCCGATGTATTGAAAAGAGGACTTGATCACACAGTTTTAATCACACCGTGCGCTTTTGTAAGCAGAGGGTTGATCCTTGTAAAGAATATTCAACTATTTTCAAATTATTACTCATTTTAAATGCATTTGTTCACACGTACGTTTTCCCAAGAATGGTTGAAGGAAGTGAAAATTTACTTTATTCAATATTATCTATCTAAGCAAAGAACATTTTTGATCAATTAGTTTTTTTTATATGTTGACACAAACTCTGCTTGGCAACCAATTTGATTGCTGGTCCATAAATAGTACTTAATTTCGTCATTTGTGACTATTAAGGAGTCCATTATATTACTGGTCCAGCAAACTTTTCATGACATGTTAAAACAATTTTCTACAACATTTCAAACAAGTCTTGTAATCCACAGAATAGTTGTTGGTTTTGATATGTCTGAGTCTCATAATCATTTATGAAATACATTGAAACTATTTATAAACAAAGCACAAAGCCGTCTTTGATCTATCGAAGGATCTGCAATTGTTCGTGTAGCTATATTCCTTTAAAGAGAACATATTTAAATAACACACGGGCGAAAGAGTAACGTTTTATAAATTCTACTCCTGAGGAAGAAAGATTAGTTTTCAAATTTCTGTATGTTAGTGTTTAGAAATGAACGAGTTCATGTCGCAGTATTCTCCAATCTCGTATCCCTTAGAGTCAGTTCTACAATCGACCGCTAAATTTCCAGTCAGCGCTAAGTTGAGGCAAAGTTTGATTTTGGCCAATGAGAGTTCGAAAAATGAGAGTTGGCCTCACCTTAGCGCTGACTAGAAGTTTAGCGGTCGATTGTAGAATTGATCCTTAATCAATTTCTTCTGATTCTTCATATGTTACATCATTCTACTAAATTACTGATTCTATTTTAATCCAAAAACGGACTCTCATATTTTGCCCCGCTGTCTCCAATTACTACACCATTTGATGACATACTTTCTAATTATTCCAAATATTTATAACTAATCAGTTTCTATTATATACCGTCTTAATTGTGATTGTGCTTAAGGAGTCCTAATTAGAGCTGCTTTTTTTGTATTATATGAAGCCATATTATTATGTAAAGATTATTGCTAATTGTATTGTATGTCTACCTCTGTGACTTCAAACCAAGCACCGTGGTTTCGGTAATATTAAAGACACACGGAACTGCTATTTTAAAAAGTTTAAAGAGAACATCTACCTCAACACTGTGTTGTGGTGACTCCATATATTTACATAACGATAAGTCATAACAGGTAGAGGATAAAAATCCACAATCCAAGCAAACAGGTAGTTTGCATGAACACAATTGCATAAAATGTTGTATAAGCTGTTACATAACGATGGAAGTAAATCAATGATGATGGCGCTAACTCTTTTCCGAACAGACTCAATGAAATAGCATGAGATAGTATTTTACGGGTCATCTTTTCCGTAAACTCTGCTGACCCAGTGTGAACCTCTCCTCCTGGATTTTTGTCATTAAGGAGGAGAACGAACCTTCATGGTACATGATGTACCTGGTCAAAGATAGTGGTGAGAGCTACGCTCTAGAATTCGCATCGAACTCTTTATACACTTCGTTATTAGCAAACGGCTGATATGGTTAGCAGCCATTCGACGTCATCGATCTGTCTGGTGAGTTAAGTGCTGAATTTTGTATAGCATTGATCATGTGACTAAAACCATAGTCTATCAAAACCTCTCGTTTTATTCTTTATTTCTTAAACTACATTCTATTTCGATCCCAGTCTAAATAACCTCGATCTCCCTTCGGCAGGACGGAGTAAAGATACAGTATTGTATTTTATGATGATTGTCTTTTTCCATTCTATAAGTCGTATAATTAACAACAAGAAAAAGAACTTCTTTAACTGATTCCGTTCTTTACCGACCGTGACAACGATTAAACTACAAACACGGACCACGTTTATCTGACTACTAATAGCAGATTTGCCATGGTGGAATGGATGAAGAACACAATCAACCAAGAATGTTGAATCTGTAAAGAACGTAACTTCTAGGAATGAAAATAAAGAAGATCGGAAGAAAAGCAATGCGAAGACAAAAAGATAGATAGGGAAATCACGTAAAGAAAGAACAAAATATAGTCAAAGCCAATTGAGATAGCAAAACCAATATAAGACTGAAAAGAAGAACAAAAATTGAAAGAGACAAAATGGTAATAAGGAAACGAGAAAAAACAAATAAGGGGAACACTAGTGAACAAAGAACAATGCAAAAATAGAAATTTGTTAAAAGAGTTATAAAGAAGAAACTGAACACGGATAAACAAAGAAACTAACAATGAAAGAATGAATAGAAACAGAACAAAATGTAAAGAAACTCAAAACAAGAAAAGTAAGAGAGCAAAAAACGAAAAGAGACGAAGAAAAATAATGATATAGAGGATCGAATGAAGTAAGCATGAAAGTATAAAATAAAGAAAGATGGAGAGAAATGCAGACAGACAAAGAGAAGAGCAAACAAGGATGAGGTATAAAGAAAAGGTGGAAAAGGAAAGGAGTGAATCGTAAAGAGGAATAAGAGGAAAAGGAGGAGGAAGAAAGGAGAACCAAGCAAGAGCAGCAGAGAAAACAGTAAAGTAGGTAATTGTGCCAAACCTTCTCCTATTGTATGCTCACTAAGAAAATTCAACTGATTTATCTATTTTAATACTTCCTTAATAATAAATGCATTTACTGCGAATATAAATTAGAAACACATGTAGATATTTACCTTTAATTGTACAAAGAAGACGCATATTCAGAAGAGATAGCTGATTTCTTGATCTATTCTCTACCCATCATGCACCACCGCCCAGTCTGGTACAAAACTGCGACCAAGCAGCAGAAATATAAGATATATTTAGTTGATAAATATTATTTAAAAATTAATTTATTAAAAGTTGTTAGTTACCAAGACTTGTTAGAAAATGTTTTTAGATATCACGAAAAGTTTGCTGGACCAGTAATATAATGGACTCCTTAATAGTCACAAACGACCAAATTAAGTACTATTTATGGACCAGTAATCAAATTGCCAACCAAGCAGAGACTGTGTCAACATATCAGAAAACTAATTGATCAAAATCTCTCGGATGTGAGGTGGGGAAAATGAAGATTATATTCCATCGTGGTTGGAAAGCCGGATGGCAAGAGACTGTTGGGAAGCCCGAGATGACGTTGGGAGAATAATATTAGAAGAGATCTTCGAGAAATAGGTGTTTGTGATGAAAACTTACTTGATCTTGCTCAGGATAGAATCTTCTGATGAACGTTCGTTACTGCGGCGATGAACTTGCGAGTTCCGTAAGCCATAGAGTATGTAAGTAAACTACCAAGACTTTATTTTAAAACCTAGACGAGATTATCTAGATAAGTAGGTGTTTAATGAGTGTTGCGATAATTATTACTTAATATTGTAGACTGATGTTTCATTAGGTTGATTTCTGTTTATTGTTTGAAGATTGTTGCGTGTAACAGACAATCCCTTCTAAGCTTCGTCTTCAGAAGTAAACAAAACATATTGCACAACAGTTTTTAAAACAAGATTGTATAATTTCAGAAATGAATGAAAATATGGAAGATGTGCAATGCAGACTGTGACTAAGTCAAGAAATCAAAGCAGAAAAACTCACTAGTAAAATAGTAATCACGTTATGTAAAGTACTTTTATGTAAAGTAATCACACCTATCCCAGAATCAGCACGTGAAAGCAGCTAAAAACAAGGCAGTGTTCATTTCGTTTCCAGACGAGGAGCAAATGAACCAGGTGTTTCCTTGCAAATTACTTTTTCATTTGAATATAAACCAGAAAATTGAGAGGACCAGGTAAGGTCTGGTAAGTGTTATAAATCAAGCGATCACTGGATGAATCGCTGGGGATAACATGCAAGGGGCGTCGAAATGTTATACAATAGTTCAAATGAGATATTGAGTGAAAAAGTACGCTTGTCAGGAGTCTTTAGTTCTACCTGCGTGATGTTTAACTCTCCACCCTTGGTGCGTCGTGGTGGCTCAATGGTAGAACGCTCACCTCTGGAGCTACGGATCGACAGTTCGATCCCTGCTCATTGCCATGTAGGTTTTGTGGTGAAGAAACAAGGTGCGCTTGAAATTTCTTGGGGCTTTTAGGTTTTCTCCCACTTTCTTTATTCCACCAATTCATCTCATCATCATTCATCCGAACTACGCCAAAAGTTGCCCAAAGACCTTAAACATTCAATTGAAATTCAGAACCCTCGTGAGACTCTTGTAGCCACCTTAAAACTGTTTAATATGGAATGATTCATATACAATAACTAATATTTGATGTATTTCCGCTGTTGTTTTCTTCATACAAAATTATAATTTTAGATAATACTTCTGCTTTTCAGTAGCGTCCATTCCGTTCAAGAACGGAACTGACTATCGCATAATATCGCTCAAAAAAGAGCAAACTTTCGTGTTGTCACTCATTACAAAACATTTCTTTTAGTAGCTTTTTTTTGGTGCTTTGATATCTAGACTCAGTTTGAGCCTTTATTTTTCTTCATTCTTAACCTGAAACTTGAATCCAATTTGGTAGATGGTCCAGGACAAAACCACGTTCTATAAAAACAATTTCGATCCAACTCTTTCTGGCATGGGCAAACTTCTCAAATTTATTAATATAAATCGTAAATCACTATCACTCAAAACTCCGGTATTGAACAGGAGAACTGATCATAGAGTTTATGTTTAACGAAGTATTCAAGGAAAAAGAAAATAGCACTTAGAAACATTTTTAGTGAGTCTTTCCAAATGGGAATTTTGGCCCTGACTTCCAGTTGTAGAAAATTCTTACAACAAAAGCTATCAGAGTTTGACCTTCAAACGTTTAGAAGTTGTAGCACATATGCACAGATGAAAAAACATGCCAATTAAGTTTAACAACTTCTTATAGCAATTTTTCCCCGTAGCCCCTGAAAGTTTTGTACTCTTTTCATACATACCTCTTATGGGATATGAATTTAAATCGCTTGCACTTCTTTTCCCATGAAATTGATACCCATAAAATGACGTATCGGGTCACCTACAGTTTAAAACACCTGTCCTTGTGGGAAAAGAAGTGCCAGTGAATCAAGTTCATATCCCATCAGAGGCATGCATGATAAGAGTACACAGTTTTCAGGGGTCTATGGGGAAAAATCATGA
>JAGDQP010054717.1:0-13288 GCA_022664845.1 Lepisma saccharinum
GAACTACAAACCAGAATGGAAGAACTGAGTAACGAGAGTTCGAAAATAGGCCTTAAAATGAACTTAAGTAAAACAAAAGTAATGTACAACCAACATGCTGCAAAGAAGGAAGTGAAGATTAACGGAGAGACAATAGGCATAGTTGATGAGTATGTTTACCTAGGCCAGCTTAAAACATCGAATGCAAAGTTGACTGATGAAATAAATAGAAGATGTAAAATGGCGTGGAGTTCTTTTGGAAGACTACACTTTATTTTCAAAAGCAAACTTCCAATGTGTCTGAAGCGTAAAGTTTATAATCAATGTGTCTTACCTGTAATGATGTACGGCTGCGAAACTTGGACATTGAATGCGCAAACGACTCAAAGATTGAGAGTCACACAAAGAGCAATGGAGAGGTGCATGCTAGGAATAACCAGGAGGGACAGGAAGAGAAATGAATGGATTCGCGCACAAACAAAGGTAGAGGATGTAATCAAGACTGCGAAGAAGATGAAGTGGAGATGGGCCGGTCACATAGCTAGACGAACAGATGGAAGGTGGACGACAAATGTACTACAGTGGATTCCTAGAGAAAAGAAACGACCGAGACGACGTCCAAATGTAAGATGGGTAGATGAAATCAAGCGTTTTTCAGGAGCTACATGGATGAGGATATCAGCAGACCGAGATATGTGGAAAGAAAAAGGGGAGGCCTTCATCCAGCAGTGGATAGAAAACGGCTGAATATGATGATGATATATATATATATATACCATTGCAGTCAATAAGTTCGTGGACTGGACGCAGTGTGGCGCTAGTGGTGTACTACAGCTGAGACGTGACGTCCTGGAGGAATCAGTGGAAGTTCGTCCCTCGACCCAGTAAGATGCAGGTGAGTGCATAGAGTGTGTCTGTTGTGAAAGGAGTTGAATGCGCCGCGGCGGACTTGGAGAATGTCGCAGTTTGAGCAACGGGCAAATATCAAGTTCTGCCAAAAACTAGGCAAATCCGCAACAGAAACGTTGCAGATGATCAGGCAAGTATACGGTGACAACGCCCTGGGCCGCAGTGCTGTGTTTAAGTGGCACCAACGTTTTGGGGACGGGAGAAACAGTTTAGAGGATGATGAACGTACTGGTCGCCCAACAAAAGTCCGAACTGAACGCAAGATCGAAGAGGTTGCAACGGTGGTGCGCGCTAACCGTTCCCAGTCGGTAGATGACATCGCAGCAGCAGTACGGATCAGCCATGGTACGTGTCACAAAATTCTGACGGATGACTTGAACATGTCGCATGTCACCCAGCACAGTGTGCCACACATTCTGACACAAGACTAACGTGAAGAGCGGATGGCCATTTGCGGTAACATAATCAGTAGTGCTGACTCTGGTGGAACGTTCCTGAACCGGATAATAACAGGAGATGAAACATGGTGTTTCCTGTACGATCCACAGCTAACGAGACAAGCAGCCACCTAGAAATCGCCATCATCTCCAAAACGCAAAAACCCGAGACAAGTATATATATACCAGGTATTTATAGATGTTTATAAAAGAATACAGTCATATTCACGTTTTTTTTTTTAGATCAAATTATCCCTGGAAAGTGAGGCTGCATCAATGTGCGTTTAAGTGACTATTTGCCTAATAGTATTAAAATATATAACACGTAGATGTAGATACTGCAGCTACAATCATGTATATGAACACGGAGCAAATATTCGTCCGGGGAAGAAATGGGTAGTGTTTACGCATGGATTTTCTCTGTTTTGATAGGCAAACAGCACTACAATACAAGTATAGATTATCCAGTCCGAAGCTGACTACAACTAACACCCAATCTGCCAAGAATCATATATGGAAAATACACTACCTAAAAGTATGTGATAAAAGATACCGCGTAGATATACCTATACTCTTCAAAAGTATCTCTATATTTTATCGATACTCGACATGGTTCCCTTGACGAACGCAAATCTATAATAAACAGTGGTAGGAAATAGCTGCATATAAAATTTCTATCTACATATATAAAAATGAATGTGACTGGAATGATCGGATATTGCCGGCCGGGTAGCCATGCGGTCTACGGCGGTAGGTCCCGGGTTCGAGACCCAGCAGGGGCATGGGTGTGGAGACGGTCCGAAATCCAAAGTTACTAGACTGGCCCATATAAAAATGAAATTTTTTTTTATGATCAGATATTGGACACGATGTGGGAAGTTATCGCATCAGTCGCCATCTTGGAATCAAAATGGCGACCCAAAAACCTTTTTCACACCGTTTGATCCACATCAACGGGCGGGAAAATAAACAAAACTCCCCTTTGGAGGCGAAGCTCCCGGGGGTATGGGGCAGCTCTGCACCATGGGCCGCAGCTCCCCCGGAGAGTCTGGTTATGATAAAGTTAAAGGCACAAGCCGACACGGGAAGCCAGTATTGGTGACAGTCCCGATGACTGTTGCCAATCACACCGCACCAACGTGCGGGAAAATCAGCTAGTTAGTGTTAAAACTAATGTAAAAAATAAATAATGGCAATGAAACCATAATATAGTTCAATTAGATATCAAAGAGAGATGAAGTTAATCACGATTCACAACATTCATGGCTGACATTTAGATGTTGACGTGTTCTT
The DNA here is from genome assembly GCA_022664845.1 of Lepisma saccharinum. Taxonomy (NCBI): domain Eukaryota; kingdom Metazoa; phylum Arthropoda; class Insecta; order Zygentoma; family Lepismatidae; genus Lepisma; species Lepisma saccharinum. The sequence goes on from JAGDQP010054717.1 coordinate 2,619, forward strand.
ATTCCTGGATCCTTTTCTCAACGACTGGACTATCTTGCTCAGGAAGTATCGTGCAAAGTACCGCTTATTCCGATACTAGATACCATACCACTTAAAAGTATCAAGTATTTACCAAAATATATATTTTTGTATCGCGATACTACCTATGTCTGCCAAGCATTCAACGTCAAATGTAAGGAATTTTATAACATTGCCATCCTGTTTCAAATATCGGTGACCTAGAAACATTCACTTGTTGGAGGTGGTAGTGTCTGCTACATCCTCTAACATTCAAAGCCACTTAACAACAGGACAAGAAATGAGCTGTCTGACATCATCCTCTCTTTGCCACCTATTTAGTGGTCTTATCCCAAAAAAGACGTCTTTGAACACACGGAGGAAAGGAAAAGCTTAAAGGCGTGTCTTGTCGTTTACCGTGGTTGACGCAATCTTTTTAACAGCGTGTCTGATTCACTAAGTTTTGGGAACGGCAAGAAAACACGTACTTCAAACGGAGATGAGATTATGTTGCTACAAGATATTTCCTGTTTGACTCTTCCTTTAGGTGTTTTGTTGTTTGTTTGTTTATATTTGTTGTTTAACGAAATATCAGGAAGAGAGCTCGGCAGTAGTCACGTCAGTATTAACGTATCATCACAGCCGGATTAAGCGGGGTCTAAAGAGGCCGAGGCCCAGGATCCCCGCTTATGTAGGGCCCCGCGGAGGGTAAATCAGTTTCCTTACGACTACCAGGGGATACTTAATAGGGGCCCTAAAACGACTATGTCCCAGGGCCTCAAATAACCTTAATCCAGCACTGTGTATCATAACTAGAAGGTCCTGCACTTACTCCGACAACCGCTCACCTCTGGTAGCCGTCAGTGATAGACTCGTGCGTTTAGTCCTCGGTTCGATCCCAGTTCGTCCCATGTGCTGGACAAACAAAGTTTGTAAGGGTTTTGTCGAGGTTCTCCAGTTTCCTCCCACTTTCTTCATTACACCAAATCTCACATCATCAAGCATTCGGCATGAGCCAAAGTTGCCTAACGACTTTAAATACAATTCAAACTCAAGGTAGTTCAATTCAAACCCGACTTCGATTTCTCTCTGCCAATTTCCATTGAGATGAAAACCTGTGTTACAGACGGTTACAATAAATAAATATTAAAAAAAAAAAGTCTAGATGAAAGGGACCATTAAAACAAATTAATTTTCTCGCTGTCCAGAAATTTAAGTATTATAATCATGGATGAAACAGAATTAATCCAGAAGCTTCAGAAACTTCAAGTAGCAAACGTTCAAATGAGAGAAAGACTATCTGAGCCTGAAGAAGTAAAGAAGAAGAAGAGAAGGAGTACAGTAGGGATAATTAATTGTTTTTATACCGGGAGATTTCTTCAAATATTCGCAGAATAACTTTAAATTCGACAACCGACAAACACAATTGGGAAATAAAAGTAGTTGAAAGAATTATGAACTTGCCGAGCTTCAGAAATCCAAAAAGGATAAACCAGGTGGCACAGAGAATACTCCAAAAACACAAACTATTACGGAATGAAAATATACACAGCGTTAGCAAAGGTGGTGATAATAATAAAGGAACATAGACTTTAATATAAAACTTGATAATCACAAACCGAGCCGCCGTAGCTCAGTGGTACAGCATTCGGGAGGTCCTGGGTTCGATCTCAGCGACCGACCATCCTGACTGAGTTTTTTAGGGTTTTCTTCAGTCACACCAGGCAAACGCTGGTATGACACCTTTAACGTAGTCCCTGGCCGACACCTTCCCGTATCCTTTCCCCTCCCCTATCGCGGCCTGAGCCTTAGCTGCCTAAAGGCCATAAATAAAATTCAGTTCAATCCAATTGATAATCACAAAATGGACCAAATGAAACATATTAAATTTGTAGGGCAAATTGTAACAGAGCGTTTGAGAACAGAAAAATAAGAAAAGACATGGAATACCTGTTGAAAAGAAGGCATTCAGAGATAGGTAGAACATCACAACATCAAGCTATTTAACTTCGACCGAAAAAGCAACCTTTCAGATGTAATAGCCGACCTGATAGCCGTGTGGGTTGGGGGCGCTAAGCCAGCGACTCGAAGGTCCCGGGTTCGAATCCCGGAAGGGGCATGGATGTAAATTTTAACTACCACCGCATTCATAATCGTGACGGGCCGATGTCAAAGTTACTAAAAATGGCCCATAAAAAAAAGTTAAAAAAAAAGCAGATGTAATAAATTCTGATTAGAACCAAGAGTTAGAGAAAGTTGATGGAACTTTTATATAATAGCACTTATTAATGTAGCTACCATTGCATTAATTAACTGATGTGTACATTTAATCGTAAACGTATGTTAGGAAACCCTTCTTAATTACACTGTGACTGATTTCAGACGCGATTTCTTTTTAGAAGAGAGACCCAGCAAGCAATATTGCTCACACATTTGAGAAAGTACGGTAGCTTCCTACTCGTTTGGGACTAACCAGGGCTCTGTCCTCATTTTAACTGCGTTAAGTTGCACGAGACGCCGTCACGATTCGTACCTCAAGGACATTTTCACGAGAATCATGTGTTTCCGGCCATTTTACGATTTTTCTTTCTTTCTTTCTGATAGTATTATTATATATGTAATAGATTATGTTTTTTTTTGTTTTAAAAGTGATTCGAATGGATAAAACACGTAACGAGGCCATTCAAGCTCAGATCGTCGTCGTGTATGTAATATCTTGGTTAGCTAAGACTGGAAATTTAAAACGGGTCGTCGATTTCTGTGTACTGTATTACGACATATTACATGCAGAGTGTATGAAGAAGTATTACAGAAGCATCTTGATAGCAATAAATTAGAAGTTTAATAAAAGACAGGATAATAATCTGCGCTAAAAATAAAATAACACTTGCATTCAATCTTGGGTATATTTCATGAGCACTATATATCAGGTTGGTAACACTGTAAATTACCTGAAATCTTATTTAGCTTGCCTACTCTATTTCGGTAAATAGACTTCCAATAATATTCTTTTAATGCATCATTTATGAGCTGTGAAAAAAAAAATATTTTCTCGGTGTGAAGTTGGAAACCCTTCTGGGCAGCATGTTTATTACGAGGCAATTTTTGCTTGTTTTAAGTACAGAATATCCACACAAATTTTGTCAATTCAATTCTGTTACTTGAAAATTCAAATCAAAACTTAGTACACAGGGTGTTCAACAATATTAACCGAAAACCTAATTTTGCAATAACTTTTAAAATACACACGAGAGGGCAGCTCTTCCACAACGTGCTTGTACTTGTAGGTAATTGATTCAGCGTTGGTTTCACTAGGTTAAAGTGAACTGTCAAGATGGTGTATTCAACCAAACAATGTGTTTTTCTTGTGAAAACTTGGTATCAAACAAAACCAAAGTCCTTTTGAAACACTGAGAAAGTGGTCAAGAGCTTACAAGAATCTTCAAAACCAACGAAAATTAACAGTTCTATCCCTGGCAGCAAATTTAAAACAAGTGGGTATGTTCTCGATGCTCGTAAAAAAATGTAGGTGTGCTAAGAACAGTCATGACACCAGAACATGTGGAACAAGTGCAATAGCGCACCTCTGCAATCAGGGATTCCATCAGGATTTTCAGTTTGGGGACTGCAAAGTCACAATTGGGAGGGTGTAAGTGGTTTTGCATGATTTCTATCGAATTTTTGCCCGAAAAATTTTGAAGTGGTGTTCTAGAGGATTTGGGAGGGTGACACCTCCCACGGAAGGGAGAGGAGGGGGCTGGCGGAATCACTGTTCGCAATGCACTCTGTTCTAGGATCATAAACAGCGAGTTAGGAAACAACTAACCCAATCTAGCATTGCCAGACGTCCCGGTTTTTAATGAAAGATTTAATTATCCCGAGAAATGCTTTCGGGACGCCTATTTGTCCCGTTTTTTCTTTTTTTTTTGGGGGGGGGCTAGCTGTGAATTCATCTTCAGTGTTCCTGGGCATAATACTAATCCGGTAAATGTAATAGGAATCGTGAATTCTCAACGAAATTGCCTGTTCGTGTCGACAATTAAAGAAATAATTAAATAATATATGTATAACAATCATAACAGTTATATGATTATGTAAACCAGTAGCAGTATCCAGCAGGACCTTAAGGTCAGAGAAATATCAGCAGCGGGAAATATAGGTTAGGTTATGGGTTTCATTATAAGTAATAAATGCGAAGTAAGCTATTCTTCAATAAAGCAATGGTGTAAATACGACCTTTTTCTTCAACATGTTAGTCTGAAATAGATGTCCTGCTTTTTCATTTACAGAATCTGGCAACCCTAACTCAATCATTACTGTGGAGCTATTGAATGGCCTCCTTAATCACCCGTCTCAAACCCTTGTGATTTCTCTCTTTGGGGATATATCAAAAGATTTTGTCTTAAAACTGAAATTGAGCTCAAAGACGCTATCACAGCCTTTTTACACTTTTATTCGAGTTACTCTAGACAAAGTCATATAGAGAACCTCTATGCCCGAATGAACCATCATGGGGATAAGGGAAGGAAAAACACTGAAAATCTTATCAATTAATTACTTTTTGAGCTCACTTTTAAAAAAAAAAAACACTGACTGCTTAATTGTATCTTTTGGCAATAAAACATTTTCTGCAACCTAACTATTCAGTTACTTATTGAACACTTGGACTATTTATCCAAGACGGAATTCTAATCGGAAGAAGCATTTGTTTTCCAAGTCTTGAACCATTAAGAAACACGGAAAAATGTTTTTACTTTAATTAGTGACCATATTAGATGCCGCTGTCAACTGAAAATGACAGTCAGTGAACAACGAGAACAAAGATCCATTAATAGACGTAAATTAAGGCAACATTACAACTTCTCACTTGCGTAATTCATTTATTCAGGAAGTGTAATACTTAAACACTTGTTTAATGGTTAAAATAAAGTAACAAAAGCCTGACACTTTCACAGAAAGCAAATTATTTGAAACGTTGTGTAATGTGTATTTTATTAAAAAAATAATTATTGACATTTTTAATAACTGGGATACTTCATAACACTAGGACGTCCGTAATTATAAGAAATAATTAATTTTAAAGAAATTTATGCGCCCCTAAATCTGAAATAGTTTACACAGAAAATAAAAACAAAATTTTGTTCCTTATAAATAAACTTTGGCCGTGGGAAGTCAATGTTTGGTTACTATACATTTTTTTAGTGTATTGGAAGAAAAAAAATGAGACCCCACGGCTCAGGCGGTAGCGCGTCTGACTACGAATCAGGCAGCCCGGGTTCAAACCCGGACAGGATACTGCAGACTTTTCTCGCAGTATTCCCATGCCATTCCTATCAAATTGAGTACCAGATTGTCCTTCGTACTCCTGGGCACCTTGGGAAAGTAAAGGCGATCGAGCGTGAGACTGACCACCGCAACTCACTTCGTAGCGTCGGTCTAGGATTATGTTTAGCACTACCTCCACATTCGTTCGCGGCGTGTGCGTATCGCACAGAGGATAGAACCTCACAAAATAACTAAAAGTTTTCGGTGTTTGAAAAATATCGGTTTTGTGAACGTTGGTTCAGCAGTATAGCGTGCTTCTGAAATAAGTTGCTGATTTTAAGTTCGACCTTCTAGACGGAGTTCTTCATATAACTAGTCTGCTCCTCGGCCGAACAAGAACGTTTTAATGGTAACTACGTTTCATAAACAAGGATTCTATTTACTTCTCTTCATTATGATAGTCAATACAAAATACAGAAATGGACTTTCCTTATTACTGCAAATGGCAACTTCTGCGAAACGATTAGTCGTTTTTCCATCACTGTACTAGAAGTCGTGTTCAATTAATTGGCCATAATTTTTAACACTGTTGACAATTTTATGATAAACCGAACTTTTGACAGTATGAACACTATTTATGCACTTCCTAGGTAACATTATAGGGTCGTTGTTCTTTGCAATACAAGAACGTTATGTCTGAATTCTTAAAACATGCTCAGGTTGATTGCTTTTATTTACATGAATTTTCCATTATAGCCTTTTCTTGCCTTTCTTTACATTTTGTAGCTTTCAATCCTTGTTCTTTTTAATTATATTTTTACCATTGTAATCAATTTTCTAGGCTTATTGTAGGCATGCGTAGTTTTTATCGTTTACATTATTCGGGTCGATGTAAATTATACGAGGGTAAGTCAATATATAAGCCGCAAAATTAAATATCTTCAAACTGCTGAAATTTGAAATTGTGTTGTAAATATAAGTCGTTGCATTAATCATTTAGGCAAGTGTCGTCGTAGGTGGCAGCACCACCGTATATCGTATACGGCGCTAGTAGTTACGCTCTCGTCTGGCGGTGAGTCATTCGAGTGCCAAGTGGGTAAGATGGCAGTCAGTCACAATGTCACTGCAGTTACGTCTTGGACAACCCTGACGAAGTTACGGTCAGCCATTCTCAGGAAACTTCCAGGTGCTTTGAGAGATGGAGTTCTTCTGTTGGATGACAACGCTCGTTCACACCACTGCGAATCCCACACTGGTTCACATACAGTCCCTAGGCTGGAAATGACGAACATCCACCGTATAGTCCGGATTTGGCATCATCCGACTTTCAGCTCTTCGGCTGACTGAATATTCTCCTCCTATCAACTTTTGAGTCTTTTCTTGCTTCTTCTGGAAACTATCTGACAAATTTACAATTTATTTATTAAATGAATGGTAATCCATGACTTCTTTTTTAAGTCTCTTGATCGTGTTTATAACAAAAACGACATTACAATCCCGTTAACTCCACCCTTCCGTTTTCAATCTGAATTTTATTTAAGGTGTTTAGGCAACTTTGACTCAAGCTAAATGAGAATGGAAACATTTGTTGGAGTGAGAAAACATGGAAGGGAACGGGAGAACCTCTGAAAAAACCCAAGCACACGGTGTTTCTCAACCACAAAACTCACAATGGCACGAGGTGAGATCGAACTGGGGACCACACGCATCAGTGGCGAACACCCTATCACTGAGCTACCGCTGCCCTTCGTCTATCCGTGTCCAAAAATAAATCTCAAGAACCACAAGGTGTATAGAGGTGATTGAGGTGACGTTGGAAAGGTCTTAGCTAGACTAGCTCAGAGCTGCTAGAACTGTCTAAATTGGTGCAGGGCATCAGCGTTGCCAAGTCATTGTTTAAACAAAAACAATTTTTGAAACTGCTTCCATTTCGTTAGACATATTTGCATTAAAATTGGCACACAAAATTCGACAAAATGAAAAAAATATTGTAGTTGCTTCCGTCCTCCAGCACCCTAGTTGTCAATCTATTTAAAAAATAATATTTTTTCAAATTCGTTCCACACCGTTGGACTTATCCGTATCAAACTTGGCATAAACATTATCCAACAGTAGAAAAGTGCTGTGGTTTTCGCAATCTCCAAACACTCCCGATGTCAGTGTTCCCAACGTAGTTTAAAATTTACATTTTCAATTCGCTTCCATTACGTTAGACATACCCACACCAAACTTGGTATAAACATTATTCAACACAATAGAAAAGCACTGTCTGTCCTAAGCATCCCAGCTATCAGTGTTGACAACCTGCTTTTTAGAAAGTGAACGTTCGTGTGCGACTCTATCAAAGGTTCGGAGCCCTTACGATTGTTAGCGGAATCACAGCGGCTTTAGTTTATTTGATATAGTTTCGCATTTACAGCTTATTTCGTACATCATCCCCGAGGATATTTGAGGGATTCAAACAAAACTTCTTCCGTGAAGAAAAACATGATCGTGACGACTAAGGGTATGGCCTTACTGCCAGCGTGCGAGCGACAAAAGTAAATATAGGATTTTCAAACGAAGGTGGCCATACCGGACACGAGCGAACGAGCGCGAAAAAAGTTGTCGCAGAAAATTAGATCTGGTTGTATTTCTTGAGCGACAGAAGTTTGTATACATTTTTCCTTAAAATAATTTGTCGCTCGCTCGCTGTCGGTATGTCCTGGCTGTCGCTTATGCACTCGCTGTTTTCCACGCTGGCAGTGTATCCGTACCCTAAGGTGGGCAGACCATGTAAAACGAAGATTATATTCTATCTTGGTTGGAAACCGGATGGAAAGACGACAAACGTCTTTGGGAGGAGAATATTAGAAGGGGTTTTCAAGAAGTAGGTGTTCCTGATGAAAACTGACTTGATGTTGCCCAGGATAGAATCTAATGACGTACGTTTGTTACTGCGACTATGAACTTGCGACTTCCATAAGCCATAGAGTGAGTGAGTCAGAAGAAAGACATAATAACCATATACAAGACATAAACAGTGTTCATAGTGTCAAATATTTGAGAAGCGAGCGGCTTACACGGACTGCAATGTTTTGAAACTTAACTGAGTCGTTACCATGGTAACGATAAATGTTTCTTAACATTCTAATACAGTTAAAGTCTTACTAGTACTTTCCTGCATCCTTATATGAAGTTTGACTGTTATCGGATTAATCATTCTTACATAATACTCGAATATGTGTTTAATAATTCAGCCCCGTTGTCATGGAAACGGTAAATAATTAAATATTCTAATGTAATGTAAGTCTTATGGACTGAATCTATTGGCCTAACCGTTCTCACACGAGATGCATATACAAAAATTAATAATTGGGTCTCGTTACTACGGAAACAGTAACAAACTGTTAGTTCTGCTGCGGCTAAAACGTGGAGTTGTCCACCGTATCAGAATACTAACTTTGGAGCGTATACGTCTAGCCGATGTCACGTTACTCGTGAAAACGTAGTAGCCTTAGCAGGAAAATTATACAAATTTTCGCATATTTCAAACAATAGGAATCATCTGCACAACCACTATTACTATGCAAAAATTTGTGGTATTCGGTCCAGAAACTTCGGAGTTTTATTTAAAAAAGTGAACGTACAAGTGCGTAGCTCGCTCAGCTCAATTACTCTTTCTGCACATGCTGTTTCAAGTTATTTATATCCTTGTTGACATTCTTACTTAAATGGATTTTTTTTTTCGTAATATGGGTACGTCTGCAGAAACTGATTCTCACCACACAGGAATATAAGAACCCTTCACTAGCCAAAAACAAAAGCATACAAGGAAACAAAAAGAAGAAAAAAAAATGAACATATTTCACCTGTCACAAGGAAGTACAGTTATCATACTTATCATCAGATAATTTTCTTGCGGGTTTATAATGGTGTCTGCGAACACCAAGTACTAATTTCACATGCACATACTCGTAGTTTCCGGTGTCCTGAAGGAAGATTTCTGAACAAGAGCTATAATCAAGCCTCCACATACACAATCGTAAGCAATACGCTTGAGTCTTAACATAAAACACACGCAAAGGAAATATATAACAAGTGGTAACTAATAGTAGATCTCAATTCGAGCAGCAAAAGGAATTTTTACTGTTAGAACTTGTAGAGCTGAAAATGGTACGAACTGAATTGAACTTTGTTTATGGCCTTTAGGCATCAAAAGCTCAGGCCTGAATAGGGGAGAGACAAGGATGCTGGAAGGTGTCGGCCAGGGACTAAGTTGAAGTTGCCATCCCATCATTTGCCTGGTGTGACTGAAGAAAAGACGAAAAATGGTACTAAATCCCTTACTAGTATCGTTGTTACAGTGTTCCAAATAGTGGGGTTTGATATTTGAGACTGAAATCGAAGTTGGATATTTTTTTAAATATCAATATAACAAATATCAACAACCCCAACAAGTTTCAATACCGATGTTTTTTTAAAATATCGATATCAATTCGATACATAGAAAATTGGAACACCCCTAATTCCAAGTAAGGGGACTTCAATGATTAACTGATTTGTTAATTCTATGAACTCTCCGATATTAATGAATTATATTTAGCATTTTAATATCATTTTGGAGTAAAATATTACATCATAATCAGTGCGTTTCCCGAAAGCGACAGGTCCTTCAAGTTAAGCTAAACCTCACTCAATCAATTCATCTCAATCTTGCACTTCCCTTTTCATCTCAACATATTTTCCTTAATATTGTCAAATGGATTCGTCTTCTTCCTCTTTCTCTCTTAACCATAGCTTTAGTTGCATCGCTCAGTATACAATCTCTGCGCAGCTAATGTCCTACCTAGTTTCTTTTTGTACAGGTCTTTCAATATTAAAATTTACAATAGAGTCGCATTGTTGGCACATTCTTTTTCTATGTGCGTGAACTGCTTGTTAAAGTTTGCTCCGAACCACCGTGTTCAAAGTGATAGTCTTGTCCTTATTTGCTCTCAAGGAAAACCTCTTTTTTTTTGACATAAAAGGTTATTTGAGTCAGTATGAAACGTTTGTTAAACGCATGGGGTTATTTCCTTCAATAAGAGTGAACATGTACTCTGTTTTGGAGGTGCAGTTTATGCTGTAGATCCAATATAATAATTTGTGATCACTTCTATGGAAAGCGGCCTGCGTCTTTCCCATGGTAACACAATAACTTTATAACATCGATATTTAACAATATAAGAAACTTTAATACCGAATCAATATATCGAAGTAAATATTGAATCGAAATATCTAAGCAAATATCAAACTAAAATACTGTATCGAAATATCAAACTAAACATCAAAGAAATATCGAGTCGAAATAATTAACTTAAATATCGAGTCGAAATAATTAACTTAAATATCGAGTCGAAATATTGAACTTAAATATCGAGTCGAAA
>JAGDQP010054718.1:0-13287 GCA_022664845.1 Lepisma saccharinum
TTAATAGACTGTTAATCAGTCTTTAGTACAGCGCAAGTCACTTCAAAAATGAATCGTGCATTTCCAAAACGTTGTAAGTGTCAAAAAAATGAAAATGTTACAGAAGAAAGGAAAAACAACACATGTCTATGGAATGAAAATGTATTTATAACCTGAGACAAGAGTTCGTGTTTCCACCACTAGGGTCGGCGGTAGGCAGACGATGTGCTGTGCCATTGTGAAACATGACATTTACAACGTGTTTTGTAATTAAAGGCATTTTCCAAACAATTGTATTTACAACGTTTTGGAAATGCACGATTCAAATATTTCTGAACACGGCTGCTAAAGTTAAAAGTTTAGCCAGCATACAAAAGAAAACATTAAAAAATATTTTTCAATCATTTTTCAGAAAAGAAACAGTTTCGGAAATAACTTTTACAGTACTTACTTTTTACAGTAGTTTGTATTCGTGTAATGATGTCAATCCCACAAATAAATACATTTGAATTTTATTTATTGCCTTTAGACATTTTTATACCAGCCACTAAGAAACACAGTTTTTACTACCATACACTGTCTGAGTATACCTTGCACCTAATAGTTCAGTTGGAGTTTCTCTTACATAAGCATAAGTTTACAACATATTCTAACCTAATTTTACAAAACCTGAAATCAGTGATATATAAACAAAGAAACTATTCTAAATAATTCCCGTTCAGTGTGGTCAATTTGGATCGCTCCAATTATTGCAAGGTGCAAGTATACTCACAGTCAGTCCATTAACGCAAATATAGTTTTGTGTTGAACGTAGTTCTCACGTATTTTTAGGCAATATACGTTTAGGAATTGACTTTACATACCTCCCCGACTGACGAACCACTGATATCACAAGAATGCTTTTGAATCCGATTCATAACGAGTTAAATCATGAACTCAGCAAACGGCGACTTAATTAATTTTAGCTTAGATAAACTAACAAAAACCTAACCTTCACTGTTTTGGGCAATCTGGGAACAAATACAGATTAACGCGTGCATGGTTATAGTTACGATTCACTTCTCTATTCTATTTTATTTTATTCGGATTTCTGTTCACGAGGAATGGTTCCGGCCATATGGGCCATTTCAACCAGTCAATACTAGCATGCATGATATAATAATAATAATAATAATAATAATATGAGAATTAGGGCTGATTTTCAAACACACTTGCGTTGCGTGCTTTGCTTGCGATTTGGATAAATATCCAATTGAAACACGTGTTACACCACCTAATAAAACTACACCACGTGTTTCAATTGGCTATTCACCCAAATCGCAAGCAAAGCACGCAACGCAAGCGTGTTTGAATATCATCCCTTAGTAATAAATTGAATAAGTGAAAACTGTACTAAATGTAGCCTTTTCACAACCGGAGCAAGTCTACCTTCCTTCCTTTTAGGATTATAGGCATTTCACATGACTCAATGGCAATGCTCTACGTAACGGTGAATCGATTATGTGACAAATGCTGCAACAGAATCGGATCACCGTTACCTGCAGAATGGAGTCGGAATTGTGAAATACTTATAACCCGAAAAGGAAAGAAGATTACAAGTTTCAAGTTATAATCTACATTATAAGTTTCAAGATTCTCTCTAATTAGGGAACATACGTAAAAACAATATAATTTAACCTAACCTAATATCAAGTAAATCTAAGGACGGCTGAAAGTAACTCAATTAAGTTATCGTATGCGTAGCTAATATGGCATTAACCGAAAGTTTAAAAATTTGCAAATAACTAAAAGCAGATAATTTACTGTCCTTTATAAATAGTTAGGTTTCGGTTAGGTCCTAGGGTTCGGTTAGATTAGGTCTTTTGTTTACAAAACATTTTCGATTTATATTTTATTGTTGTTTTATATGTTTACGTTTTTTAGAACGAATTCTAGATACTTTCCCTAATGGCATAATGACCTACCTTAACCCAACTTCCCCCATACCTAACATAAAGGCAAGAAAGTAAACTTGAAGCAACTATTTTACGTTTGTACCTTAACTATTATATGAACCTAACCAAAAATACGGTGACAGCATGATGAGGGAGAGATCTTGAGTCCAACCTATTTAGTGACGTAATATTATATTTCTGGAGCATCTTGCCACATCTGCCACAACTTCGCAGTCAACTATATTTTTTTACTATTTTTCTGCCTCTAGGATCGCGTATAAATTGTGAGTTTATTTTAAATAACTCCTACATTAATTAATGAATAAAACTTGTACAGGCAATATTACTGCTGAAATTGTTTTCATAATTTGATTGGGTATCTTATCAAATATAAAATCTTCTATCATTAGAAAGCTTTTACTTGATGTTACTACTACATAATCCTTAAATGTACAAAAATTTATTCAACTGATATGATTACATGAATTTGTGACATTCCAATAGAGAAACATTTAACATATACAGTTTTTATTTCTAAGTATCTTGATACGTATGTTTAGTTCATATTTCAACAGAAAATGCGTGAACAAATTACTAAAATTTATCCTATGGAACTCTGCATGACCTTCTGATTTTGACGTCATATTTGAGCCGTTAGGCCTTATTATCTAGGCCTTGGGCTAACACCTAACTGAATAGGGATCCTTATTCTCACACGCGTGAAATCCATCCTAATGCCAGGGCTGTAGTGCTGTTCCCGTCCATAAAATTAATTTTATCTTATCTTACCAGGGCTATAGTCGAGGGTACAACTGGTTAACATTACACTTTAGCGTATACCTTCTGCTAAGATGCGTAAGCTATACCACCTACTTTCATTGCGATAATTTATTTAATTTTGCTATTACTCTGATGAGATTATTACTGTCAAATACTTTTGGTTCCACGTAATTGGGAACATAATGTCGAGAAGAGAAAGAGGGTATAAATACAGGATGAGCATTAGTATTTATCGCCATCTGTTAACTATAATAATAATATTGTAGAAATCTGTCCAAAGTGTACAGTTAGTTTGAACATAGGTATTTCTTAGCTTGGTTTCTCTCTTAGTGAAGGTGTTGAGTGATATGAAATTTGTCTTATGCTTTCAAAATTAAGGTAGAAGTTTGATTTGTCGATATATGGAGTAAGTCCCATCATACTGAATAGATATGTAACGGGAAGGGCAAGTAAATGTTACATGTTGACTCCAGATATAAATGGCATTGGCGAATAAAAATATAAAAAAATAGTATTTTATCTATAACCCGAAATATCTGTGACACAAAACTGTCATATTTTGTACAAATAAACTTTGGAACTTAATGTATCCATGTTCAAAATATGAGAATTTTGGCTAACATATATTTAGGGTTATACACATATAAAAATTATCTCAAACGTATTTTTAATCATCAATTTCTCTTGTATCCCTTCACTCTAAAAATATATATAGTACATTCAACGATATTATGGTCAACGGGACCATAGAATGTTATTATTTGGAACCAATACTTTTTATGGCTGCATTTACAACACATTTATTCAGTGGCGACCTGCGGTTGTCTCCACTGGGTATTGCACTCAGTCCTGCCTCTAGCCACAATGAATAGGGTGCCACGAAAAATTTGAAGGGAATATTTGTATTGGGGCAAGGAAATTTTACGGGGCTCAGCCCTCCTTGCTGCAGACCTGGACTTCCACTACGTATGAGAGGATTGGGTAGCTAATCAGTCGCAATCAATCAACGTAGAGTTAAATTATGTAAGGTATACACAAAAGAAGAAGTGACCAGATTATCAAATAAACGGACGTTAGTCAATTAATTACGATTTTGAGAAAACTTAGAAAAATGTCGTAGGTATGAGGATAGAATTGATAGTTTGTCATAATTTTTGTGGCTAGAAATTTGTGTGACTGTTATTGGTATTATCAATATCAGTTTTAGAAGCTTCGAAGATTCACTAAACGTTTTCTCCAAGCTATTTTGAACTATAAATTCTAACAAGTCCACAGCTCCTGAGACTGATCGAATGCTTTCTGCCGAGTAAATTGAAGACAGATCGTGTAACAAGGTATATACACAGCATTTGAAATGGGACGATACAATGCCATAGCTTTAAAATTATGATATCGCGATTAAAGTAACATGAGTCGCCCGCAATGACCTCTATCTAAAAGCGATACTGGACTGACTGCTGATGTTCCCAAAATTTTCATGAATATATGAAGCCAGGAAGCGGAGAGGACACTTAATCTCGTTCGTCAACTTCCAGTCTAAACTAATATGGACTAAATTTTCAGTTCTAACTCAGCTTTCTACGCTTGATATCGCTGTATCGCCCGGTTTTTTATTTGTCTTAATCCTTGCAAGACTAACTTAAATATTTGCAATATTTTCTACTAGATGCAGAGTACGTTATACTATTATATGAATAACTCAGGAATTAAAACTTAAATAAAAACTGACCGCACAGCGATATTCTGCGTATAAAATTGAGTTTTAACTGAAAATTTGGTTCATATTGGATTAGACTGGAAGTGGATATGCGAGTGCAAATATTTGCTCTGGCATCTATCTTTCGACATAAAGCAGTCACTCCAGTATCGTTACATAGAGTTCAAGAGTCGCGCATACACACACACGCTCTCTCTCTCTCTCTCTCTCTCTCACACACACACACACACACACACATACAAACAGAGGGAGCGAGAAACTGCGAGTAAATGAAGGGAACTAGCAGACGACTTCCTGCAGCCTGGGAGAAGGTCTTGTCGCTTGCGCGCCACAAATGCCACCTTTGGAAGGACTAGAAAGCTAAGGAGGGGAGAAATGAGAACGTTCGGCTTGCTTTTAACGTGCAACTTCCCACTACCTGTGGCAATTGCTATAAGAAGTATCAGTCCAACATCTAGTGGAGGGGAAGCCTATGTAGCGAAATAGGATTTAAAAGAGGTGCAGACCAATTACAACACCCAAGATTAAACTGTGAACTTGTGAAGTATTTTTTCTCTTCCTGAAAGGAAACTATGTTTTTTTCGAACGCCGAGGGGGTAGAATATTATTACATTGAAGTAAAAATTAAATAATTTAAAAATGTGGGTGTTGTGCAACGGTGCAATAAAGAGAGAGACCGCGCCTTCATTTATTGTTGAGCGTGTTTCGTTAATTTAATAATACTTATGTGGTTGTTCTCAACAGCTTACCATGCGCTAACTAACAATTGTTGAATTTACAATAAATCAACCCGAAATGTAGTAGCTTCATCTATTGGTATTGTACGTCTTACAACAGTTTGTAGTAATAGGCAAGCTTAACAACATTTTGCAGTGATAGTATTATCACCGCACATCAATAAATAAAATTCCCGCTGGGAGACTTAAGTTCTCACCTCGCGGGTGGACTTGAAGTTTGAACTATAGCATTCGGTCCTGAAAAGAGCAAAGGGTTTTTTAGAAGTAGAATACGAGCGATTCACCTAAGTCTCACATTAATATATACAAGAATAAATATTCATCTGCCATTGTTTCCAAAATCTTTTAAGCAATTTCTTTAATTATATGTCACTATATAAAAACAGTAATCCTACGTTTAATTTGGCAAAGTATAACCCAAATGTATAAAGAAACGTCCGGTGTCTACGAGCTTCCTTGTTGAAAACGGTGCTGTCATCTGTTGACCATAAATATATCAACAGAAAATAACAGCTACAAATGTGTAATATAAACATGCGTAAATATCTTCACACGTTTAAATATTAATGTTATTATATTGATCATCATCTGCATCATCAAAATTATCATCACGAACTCCTCATAAAGATCAAGGTCCGTGCGTTTGCAGTAGCTTTGCATTATATATGTTGTTGGGGCGATAAATATGGCGCCATCATTTTATTTGTCCATCCCGTAACACAAACCGTGTACGCACGCGCAAGAAATTATTGTGTGAAATGAGTAAGGATGGGCACTTGGATCCGGATCCATTAGGATCCGGTTCCGGATACTTTTGGAACCGGGTACCCGGATCCTGGAGCCAGTTCTCGGATCCGGATCTTGGAACCGGGTACCCGGATCTCCGATCCAGGAACCGGTTCTCGGATCACATTGCTCGGACTTTAGCACCAGTTCAGCTCTATTTCCCCTCGAAAAAAAACTTTATTTTTTATTTGGGCCTGTCTAGTAACTTTGGACTTCGGCCCGTCACGATTCGCACTTTAGTACAACCAAATGGTAGTATTAAATCAGCTCTGGATTTAAGAGGGCTAAACTCAAATTTAGCACACTTGGTTACGAGTTTAGAATCAATTACGCATATCGTATCACGTTTATCAGGAAATTTATGGTACGCTAAGCTTGACCAACAAGGAGCATTTTTACAATGCGAATTACACCCTTCAAGTCACAATTGTACAGCTTTTAGCTTAGAAGGATAACAGAAAATGAGATTTAAGTGATTCCCCCTTGGACTTCTCAAGCCCCGTCCACATTTCATTCACTTATGAGCAGTACTCTATCTCATATTTATCCAAATAACATGGCCATATATCTCGATGACGTCCTCGTCAGCACAGACACACCGGAAGAAATGGTAACCATTTTACGTGAAATATTTCAAGCAATACGAAATAGAGGCATGAAATTTTAATTGCAGAAGACAGAAATATTAAAAATTCATGTCGTTGGCTTAGGTTATCATTTATGCAAACGGCTTCTTTGTATCTACCAAAATCTTAGATGCATTTAAACATTTTGAAAAGCCCACCACCGTCAAGAAACTTAGATCCTATTTAAGTTTATGCTCCTAAGTCAGACGTTTTACTAAACAATTTTCTGACATCTCAGCTAGTTTATATGATCCTCTGAAAAAGAACCAGAAATGTTTGATGACCGATAAGCATTCTCTCGCTTTCGAATCTCTGAAAAATGCAATAATATGTACCCCGATACTGAAAGACTATGATGTGTTAGAGATTACACACGAGTTTATACTGACAGCAGCACAACCTCTTTTTCAGGAATTTTGGAACATTGTAGCATTAATGATGACCCTAACAACGAACAGTCATGGCGACCGTGCGCATATTTTTCACGTAAAATGCCAGAAGTTGATGTGAATAAATCAATCCACGTTCTCGAGCTACTTTCAGTTGCAGAATGCCTTAAAGCTTTCAATTATTATTTGCTAGGAAAACTATTCACCTTACTCGTAAACTCGAAGGCAATTTTCTTCTATACACGCGCAATTTCACGATCTCCAAAGATTGAAAAAGTATTATCCTACATTAATGAATTCGAATTCGAAATCAAACACGTACGTAGTTCACAAAATAAAGCAGACCCACTTAGCAGATATGTTAATATGCCTGAAAATTATTCGTATGACGACCGCGACATATCTAAAGTTGATCATACATTAGATATTCAGCAAGATAAATGAACATCTAACGATACTTCTGCTTCTAGTGAAACGCAAAATAACAGTAACAACTGTACCACACCGACCGGTACACCAAAACATCATTTTTCGGTAGTTACATAAAAAAATTTCAAAAGATGATACAAGTCAAGATATTTCCCCAGTAGCACATTATAACTTATAAAATTTTCAACAAGATCACGAACACGTTAGTTCACGAAAGGATAAGAACATTTCCATTAATGCAGATGAACAAATAGTTCAATGTCTTACATCCGGCATTTGGAAAGAAACAGCGACAATAATAGAAATGAAAGAATTACATCAACTTCAGCAATTAGATCCATATTTTGGAGAACTTTACAAATTTCTCAATGGCGAAATTTCAAATCCATCATCCAAATTGGTACGCCAAGCCAAAGCATTTACGCTCAAAAACAAAATCTTGTACCGCTTACATAGGTTCGCCAATCTCAACAAACTATTAGTGTGTATACCAATATCCTTGCGCATGAAATTTTTTTTAACAATTACATGCCCCACTTCACCAAGGATTCAACAGACTTTACAATTTATTTCAGTCAAGAGTTTATATCCCAATTTAAAACCCCTCCTACAAGATGCTCTATGTCGCTGAGTTAGATACCAGGCTGCTAAGAAACAACCTAAAAAGTTAGTACCAAGTCCACAGCACCACCCATCCGCTATTCAGCAATTCTCACATTTACTGGGATGAAGGAGGCCCAATGACAACATCTTATGATAAGGGTAAATATTTTATTGTAGCCATCGATCAAACGACACGATTCATCGTAAGCAGGGCTATATCAAGTCTAGAGACTAAAAATACAATTAAATTCCTTGAAACCGATATTATACTGAAATACGGTTGTCCCAAAATCATCAGTTTTAACAAATTACCAAGTCATCTTTCCCATTAGTTCATAAATTACTGTACAAAACTTGGTATACAAACCAAAACATGCCATCCTCAAGGTCACCGTAATATTCGTCTTTCTGAAAAGTACATAGGTACCATCAAACAATCATTACGTTCGGCATGCTTAAAAGACAGCAGGTTATGGGATTCTTACCTCCCATTACTTTTGTTCAGCCTCACCACCCAAATTCACTCAACACATAGTTTTTCAGCATTTGAACTATTACATGCATTTCAGCCTAGCTTCCAATTTGAAACATTACTAGAAGTATCTTACACTTGCCCCACCAATGAAGACTGTGTTCAACTTGTGAGAAGGTTACGCGAAATCGCTCGTAAACGATTAGCTCAACGTTTTGAATTAGACAAAGCCAGAATACTTGAGAATTGAATACCAATTGAATTTCAACCAAACCAAGAAGTTCTCATATGTAATTTGAGAATTCCAACAGGATAATCAAAGATTTTTACACATTACTATAATGTACCAGGCCGCATAACACATATGATAGATAAGAATACCTATATGGTAGAATTAAAAAATGTAAAGAACCAAACGTGCCTAAGTCCAATTGATGTTTCATGACTTAAACCATATTTCAAACTGAATCAAGAATACCAAAGAACTAGAAAAGAATTAAAATACTAATTTTACAGTCCTAAATTCACTTTCGAGATTTGACAGATTTCACGAGTACTGTTCTAGTAGCTACGTAATTACATTGACGGCGCATCACGTGACATAATCTGGAGACATCCAAAATCACTAACCAGCTTCGAATTTACGTCCAACTAGTAGCCTAGCGCAGCTTTAATATTGTCCTAATGGAACTTTCGAATAGTTCATTAGTTACGTATTAAAACAGAAATTTTGAATGAAACTCAAATCCAACCCACCCATTCCAAATTTAATGTTATATTAGAGAAAACTCTACAACCATGCAAACGTAAATAAGTAAGATAATAATGCACCAAGCGATTATTTGCAAACGTAATTTTAGGACAGACCAGACTATAATACGAGTCCGGCAGTAAAGTTGGATTTAAGTATCCTTGAAGCCATACTTTATACATTACATTTATTTTAGAAAATAAATATTATTGAAGAAAATATTTACAATGTAATAACTTTATAAGAAATGATAAATAATTTTTATAGCGCTTAAGAATTCAATTCCTGTGAGTTATGCAACATATGCTACACCTATATTTTAGAAATTTTGCTTATATTTGTATTTATATGTAGTTACACGCGAGGTCACTTGTTTCTTTGAAGAAAACCTTAAACAACGACGTTAACAGCTGATATTGACCACGGCAATATTTACCGATCATGATAACTAACATATCCTAAAAGTTTTGTCCTTTGAAAAAAAAAGAAAGAAAAAAGACAGAGAAAAATTATGTTTTATCCTCAAATTAGACAACTATCCACACAGATAACTTCACTTACCTTAATGAAGCTCCCACCAGATACGTTCCTTATCCTCATCAAAGTACAGAATATTTGGGTAGATTACGATTTTCTTGGACATATCGCTCCTTATTTTCTAATAAGGTATCAAAAAACATATTGATTGACACCTTTAACTTTTCAGTCTCAATATTTTTTATCCACCTGATACGCAAAATACGACCGTACAGTTTCCTCCGTCGCGCGCGGAAATACCTCACGTAACTTAGAGTTCGAACACTGCAAACTTATTAGGAAATTTCGAAAGAATTTATCTATCACTTCATACTTTCTCGCAACATCGAGCCCCTTACTTTCATCACAAACTTCGCCACCCATCACGCAGACAATGAATGACAACTCATAACACTAAGAATTAACATCATCCTTTCTTTTATTTCTCTTTTGCAATACAATACCTAAAGTAAAAATATAGCACGCAAATGAACTTATACAACTACTTTACAAAACAAATTGTACTTTTTCCGCCTTCCTTATTAAAAATATCTTTATTATCATTAGCATCATTTTACTAGCTTCTAGCATATCTTTCTCTGTCGGTATGAGAAACTTCATATAACACCGTTCTCCGTCTATGGACAGATTACTTACCTCAACTTGTAGACACTTTGTCTATAAGCATTTAGTTTCGACCGTCTATATTTTACGTAGAGCGATCACCATTTTGACATTACTCATTCATAAAAATCGTCTTCTTTTACTCTTTATCTCACTGAGCAGTTGTAACGTAAATTTAACTCCGCCCACTTGGAAGAGCGTTCGTGTGAAGCGACAGCTCAAAGCCTTCAGAAGCATTCCTTTCCTCTCCTTTCTCTTGCAAGATCCATCTTACAGTTCCCAGCGTTTCTAACACCAATTCTAAACAAATAATCTTTTAATCTTCCTTTGTATCTTACTAACAACCCCTCCTTTTCTTCGTCCCGTGAGGAGGAACAACAACAAGTGTTTCGCGATAAGTATGACACGATTCAACATCACAGTTATGACTACACAGTTTCTTTCAGCTTATTAGACCGACTTTAAAAATGCATCACTTTGTATAGCGAAAGACGAACAGCTGTATTACAACAATCTTTTTTTTTCTCTTTCAGAAACAACATGAATCAACTATCTCCCATTCTTCTTGCAATTTCCTTACAAATCATTTTAATAATATTTGCAATAATTTATCTTCTTTATTTTCGTTGCTGCACCCATAACACGTCCAGCGACACACACATACATGCAACACATATTTTTCCTACACCACTACAAATAACAGCTCGTTATGCCATCCCGACCAAATGTAGCTTCATCGGTGAACATCATGCGTGATACAAAGTCATTGTTTAATGCTTGTTCCTGGAACCAGCGACAAAACATTGCACGTGGACCAGAATCACGTAGTGTAAGACTCTGCACATGTTGCACGTGGTATGGATACATGTCGCTCTCATGCAGTATGTCTAACACCTTGTTGACGAGGTACACGCCGTGAACTGACACTGGGATCCCTTTCAACGTCATGGAGAATAGCTTGTTCCACGTCAGGTGTTCGTACGAAACGTTGTCGTGCCCGGATAAGAGGTACGGGTTCTAGATTTCCTCTCTCACTCAATCACTGGTTAACTGCAGCAAATGTGAATAGAATATGTACACAAATTAGGGGTACCGCTTTAAGACTGGTTTTGACCATAGTAGCTAGATCTGTGAGGTTGTGGTGGTTGAGAGAGGTGGGAGAGGGGTGGGGTATATCCCCCTTAACTATGGACGCTGTATATGTAATAATGGAGAAGATAAGTATTAATCAATGAATTAATATTTTTTTAAATTATTATTTTTAATTTGTCCGTCGCTATTTTATTATTTGTTGACCGGCTCGTAACCGCAGATAGAATCCGGTACTAAGCGCCCGCACCGCCGCGCTGCGATTGCCCGCCCGTAACCAACGATAGGACCGGATATCGCGGAAAACTTTAGAACGTGTCATGGAAGATTGCATTTTATTAATCTGATAATTTTTTCAGTGTATCAGAAAAGAGTTTTATTATGAAATAATGTTTAATTCATCATTTAAGGTAAACATGGTTAAGTTATACATTCTGAACGTACGATTCTCTGTACTACTTCTCTTAAACTAGCAGTGCTTAGAAAAGAAATCTTTCTTGACTGGTTTGTGCTAGAGTGAGCAATGGAAGACGTGCTTGAGACAAAATAATTGGCTAATATTGTGGTACGTTATTTTTTGAACAATGAAATTTTGGTTGTATTATACCGAGGGAATTTCAAGAAATTTCTGTGTTTCGCAGCTGCGATGAAACATTGCATGTTGCTGTTTATAGATTATAGATACCAGTGAATGAACCGTTATTTGTACTCAAGCGCTTTTGACTGAAATGTAAGAAATATATTGGCGATAAAAAGTACCGTACAATTTTTCTTTTGAAGGAACTATCTTGGTCTTTGAAAACAGATCTTTTCGCCCTATCATAATTTAAGAATTACTGTTATAAATAAGTACTTAGCTGGAGAGATCTTATAAATATGTTTCAGTTCATTGGCATAATTATGATGAAAAGACAGTATACTGGCGGTCAGTCTCTTAAATAACATTCGTTTTCAGATGGATTTCTGGTGAATGCTGTCAGATCGTTAAACAGAGGTTTATTCTGCAAAGAAATGATTGATCCCGCTGTTTGTGCCATTACAACCATTTAATATGCCTGCGAATTATTCTAAGTACAGCGTAAGTGACTTTTAACGAGGCTTGCTAAAAGAGACAGACCTATAAATTCTTGGAAAATCGATTTTTAATGAGGTCCCAGGCAGAACCGTCCATCATTATCTTATTTATTATACGGTGATAGAAATGTCATTTGAAATTTAGTTGTGTTTTTCCTTTCTCTTGTGTATCAGAAGTAACCTGAATTTATGACCGGTAGCAGACATAGTGTACTTAGCGGAAAAAAACATTTTAAAGCTTAAGAAGATTAGAATCTTTTTAGCGGCACCAACGAAAGGTCTGGAACTATTACAATTATATAAACACTTGGAATTGATCCTTTGGCATTTATTAATTATTTAGTTTTCTGTTGAGAAGTGTTTGAATTCACTTTTGCAGTATACGTTCAACTTGCACCTTCTGTTACAACATTTGAGAAAAAGTAAGTAATTTTTAAAATTATATATTTAATAGATAGCCTGTTCTTGAAGAACATTTTTATATGACATCACATTTTAATTAGTGCAAATCAGAAATATTTATACCCCAGTCAAAAATCTTGGATCATTATCAATTTTTAATGTCTTACGAATAATTTCCGAAATTCTTGCCTACAGGATTCGAACCCAGAACATTTGAGTCAATGGATTTTTTGGATTGGGTACGCCAGTCGATGCTCCTGCGTGTTGCCGCCTGCGGAGCGTCAGGTGGAGGATACTTTGAACATCTGTTGTGAACAATATGAAGGTACGTATGCTAGATTTCATCATTGTTTTCCATAAATATAAGCTTCTGCGGTGG
>JAGDQP010054719.1:0-13287 GCA_022664845.1 Lepisma saccharinum
TGCAGTAAATGCATGCCGTATCCTATGCAAAATTGTATTATAAATCCTTCAAGAAAATAACATAAGGGCTTGAGTCAGACTCATCACAAAAGTTACCTTCCTGTCTTTTCTTCCTGCACTGTTGCTTTTTTTTTAGAGGTACGCCTATTTCGGTATTTTGCGGTAATAGTTAGAAACTATAGCTTGGATAGAAGGGAGAGCAGAGGGGAGGTTACAATGTTGCCATTATCCACTCTATCTTCCTTCTGTGTATTGGTGAACGCAGCTGGGAGGAGCGGCTCCGCGGAAGCAGCAGTGAAGAGGAAAAGTCCTGCTTCCTTTGTGGTAACGTGAGCAGTGAAAACCACATTTTCCCGCTGTACTTACGCACCCCGAATGACATATTTTGAACGCAGCCAGCTAAAGAAAGAAAAATTAGCGCCAGTGAATATGACGTATCACATAAACGTCACTAAGTATCCATAGCAACCGTTCTCCCTTTCTTGTTGGTAGGTGACTAAATATGGCGTAGAACTCTATTCTTTTGATATTACTAGTTTTTCTATTGTTTGTGCAGCTTGTATGATTCAGCAACACTCAGGTCAATTGATCATTAAGTTGACAGAATACGAACAATGGTAATATTATTATTATCAAGTTGTTATAAGGGAAAAGTAGAAAGCAAGTGGAGACTTCAGAGGGCAAAATATAAATAGTCCAAAACCCATGGTATAGGAAAGCCATAGAAAACGAATCTGAATTTCTCTCTATTCCCCGACAGTGAATTCAAATCTAGCAATATCTTGACACATAACATTACTTTACTATGCCATGTATGTAAGCACAATAAGGAATCTAATGCTGATATAACCTTCAAACTGGATAAAATGGACATATTGCTTTTCGATTCTTCAAATTTGATCAACCATTTTTACATCTTTAACTCACTAGTCTTGTAACAATCTCGTCGTCAGAAGTGTAATAATGATAATCAATTGTTTGATATGTAATAATAATTTTATTGCCTTCTAATATGTATAGAAAGAAATCAGTTTCTTCCACTCTAAAGTTTAGTAAGACCTCCTGTATCCATATGGATTGTTTCTAACTTTAGAAGAATTCAATGAGGTCCAGTCAACTTCAAGAACGATGACTACACATAGACAGTCAATTACGAAAAACTGACATATCGTGAGTCCATATTAGTTTTAATAAACCGTTATGAAGTTCGTATAGGCCCTATCGAATTTACTTTCGTTATACTAGTTAATGAGAAACAAACATCCTGATATCACATTAATGTGATTTTTACCAAAATCAGAAGAAAGGAAAAGATTTGAGTCGCGGTAGAGCTACTACCGCGAAATGTTGACTAAGCGTTCTCCCTCCGTCATCCATCATCATTAGTTTTGTTCACAGAGGGCCCTCGACGGCCTTCCGAAGTCAATATACACAGAAAGAAGCTTAGAGTATAACTACATTTTGCAGAGATTGCAACGACTTACTGTTTGAGAATGGTTTTACAAAATTACACTCAAACACATTAAAATATGCTAAAGCTAACTTTATTGAATAATACAATTTTCTTGAAGAACAATGAGTTTTGATCATGTAATTTCATGAAGAGCTTCAGTCATTCCATTTCATGTAGTCAAGTTAAAATATGGATGTGTTAAATGGCACTTAGAACTTTCAAAGTGACCCTTTAAAATAAAGCTATCTTTAGGACTATTGGAAGAGAAAATCAATTTCTTCAAAGATATTGTTTTCATTTTTTGAATTCATTCCAGATAAGCCCCAGTAGCACATATGCGTTAAAAATACGTGGATTAAACGTTAGTACCGAAACGCTATTTTAACGTTGTAAATATCCCGAAATGTCTACGTGTTCAACGGTTTATTCGACTTTAAATAATGGTTGAGAAGAAACAAGTAGAAAACGGGTTTAGTTGGCCAAAACAGAGCATGGTTTCTGTCTATTGGTATATCTATTTTATTTCATCTTGTACGTTGCTTCCATCATGATATACAGTGTTAATTTTCCAACAGAAAATTATCCAACCGCTGCTGTGGGGTTCGAGCCAGGAACGTTCCGCCCTCGTCGTTGGTAGCTCGACACGTTGACCACTCATCCATTTTTTTCAAAACTTGCTTCGCCCTAAACGGACTTTACTTATTCAACTTGTTATACCTTTCTTTAAACATTGTGGAACTTCATCTCTCTTAAATCTAAGTCAAAATCACACACACAAACATCCATGCCCGAGGCGGGATTCGAACCCACGATCTTGTAGTCGAAAGACAAGTGCGCTTAACCGCTCGACTACCCTGATCGGGTGGGACTTCTCACAATTAATCTTCTTTTGGGTCCTATAGTGCTCGTACCCCAAACCATAGATCCACCTTGAGGTTCACTATTCTTTTACGGTATTTGTAGTAACAGGGAGTTTAGAACGCAGTGCAACAAATCCAGATGAGTCGTTTTACCATCATGTAAGAGTAAAGAATACTTTCCTTCTTTCTTTGTTATGTGCATTTATCCTTCGTTAACACTTCGACCATCGCTGCACTTTTAAATTTGTATTCCTCAATAAGTGTATTATGTCGCCTACGCATATAAAGCGAAATCAATATCTTAGTTGAAAACACTTAAAATTAACGCCCTATTAACGAAATTAAACGTTCGTTGAAATATAGTTTAAAATTCAATCTATTTTCAACATGCAAATGAGAACATGATGAAACTTAGAAACTTATTCTACTCGCTTTTAAGCATAATTTTTATGCAATTAACTTGGAGAAATAATCTAGTGCATAGTTCAATAAAATAGTTTAAAACATGTCACATTAACGTACTATCAACGAAATCAAATTTTCTTTGGAATATAGATTGAAATATAACGTGTTTTCAACATGCAGAAGAGGACACAAAATAATAGTTAATGGAATTCAATGCTTTTAATAATAAATTTCACTCCTTTAAATTAGAAAGAATCCCTTGAAACGAAATCTATACCATAGTTGAAAATAACAGTTGAATCCACGTTGAACTAACATCTTTTTAACAATATCAAGTCTCTGTTGAACTATGATTTAAAATTAAACGTACTTTTTCAGCCGATAACGCTTAATCAACGAAATAAAAAAAAATCAACGTTCAAAATACGTTTGTGTGCTACTGGGGAAGGGATGAAAAATGCAATGAAAGAAATAATGAAGGTTTTATGTCGATAGATGTTTAATTGATACTTCTTAATAACGATACTTAAGAGCGTAGGGTTTGGCCATTTTCCCACACTTCTGACCTAAGTGGCATGTGGCATCTAATGTTTACAACGGTACATTACAGAATTTGGCATCTGTTATGATGTCATATACTATGAATGACCATCCTGCTGGGCTTGTGGTTACCGTCGCTGACTGCTGATCGTGAGGTACCAGGTTCGATTCCCGGGTCTTGCAAGGGATTTTTTTCCAAAGAGAGAGGGTCTGGAACGGTGCCTACCCAGCATCGTGAGGACAATTGGGGAGCTTCTGTGAATAAAATGCAGTGGCGATCACAGTTGAGAGCTTCGTCTGGTCAGCGTGGGTACAGTAGACCAACTTCTTCCACCGGGGGAGGCCTCATCCAGTAGTGTATTGAATATTGCTGTGAATTATTATTATACAATGCATATAAGAAATTCCGGAACGGCTAAATATCTGGCAATCTTTCTTGAAAAATTACAAGAGATAATAGTTGCAGGAAATTGACAAAGCTATTGGCTTGCAGGCTAAATCTCATGTCCGGGGCCGTTGTTTGATTTTCTAAATGGGAACCCTTAATGTTCATTACAGATTCTGACTCCACGGGAGAATTACATCAGAATATGTCCTACTCAAAACTGTAGGATATGGGCTACGAGCCCCATAGGACCAAAAAGCAGATTAATGGGGAGAAGCCCCGAACTTTACAATCGCGGAATGGATGCCTTTAAAGGCTTACTGGCAAAGAAATTCTTAGAACTTCCAAGGAAACAGTTCATGAGTGGTTAACAGGTTAAGTGCTGAATCCGGGGCCCCTCTGTGGTCAATTCCCGCCGGGATCTATTGAACTTTGTGGTTCGAAGTTCACTTTTCCAAAAACTTTAGGTCTCGTCCTTAGAAGCTCACCAGCTCGTTTATGACGTTAATGACTCGGAGATTCTTACGGGGGCTCCATCCCAGATAGCACGCAAGTTTATGCCAAGTTTGTACTGGCCTTCAGTTCTCCATGCAGAGCTAAATTTCACGCATCAAAGTTGCTGCAGAGTTGTGGCAAAATTGATGATAACAAACATGGTACATTAGCCTTCGTACTTCCTTGCTGTGTTAAACTTCACGCATAAAGTGTGTTACAAAGTTGTAGCAAAATTGACGACCACGAACCTGCCGCATTAAATTGGTAGAACGTTTGTTTGAGATTTGATGTGCCACATTCATTATAAACGTGTTATAATTTGTCAATTAATTATTTTATCAACAGAAATAGTATTATTTTATGATATAATTATGTGTAAAGGGACTGCATATCGGATACATGCCTAATATCGAATACTGACGTTCCTCACTAAGTACGTGCTGCACTCTGGAGGCAAATCTAATAACTGCTGCCGAACAGCGCTTCACGTGTCCCAGTTGAGTTAAGGCGCGCAAATGTAGCACCGGTCAACAGATGAGTGCAGTATTTGCATTTTTGTTCTTCTGACAAAGAGACCATCAGCATTGTCATGCCAAAACCTGCCCTAAAATTTCTCGTACGTGTCGATAATATCAAAATAATACTCCACACAAAATTTGAGGTACCAATTCAAAGTGCAAATAGGCCAAAAAAATTGTCAAAAATTGGAAAATTTTACTGCCATAATATAAATCTAGTTGGCTACATCGGCCGAGTGACAGGTGGAGTAGGGATGATCATTAGTGCTATTTTCCGTAACAGTTATAGAAGTAGCTGTTATGTACAAATAGGTCTTAAAACTAATACTTCAAATAGCAGTTCTAAAATAACCGTCTATAACTTGGAGTTCTTTATTCCCAACTGTAATAATGCAATATAAAAGCTCAATTTTAGATTAACTTACTTACGTGGTGCCTGTTGTGTCTGCAGTATTGCATGTTACACAAGTTTCCAGGTGCGTAAATCGTGTGCAAGTAAGAGTGATAGACTATTCCTCATGAGAAAATCCGTCGGTTGCTCATGGGGTTGCTAGGACATGTTACAACAGGAATTCCGCCAGAATTTTCAGTTTGGGGGGCGTAAAGTCAAAATTTGGAGGGTGTAAGTGGAGTTTTGCACAGTTTTTAATAGATTTTTGACCGCAAAAAAAGTTAGGGGGATTGTCGAGAATTTGGAGGTGACACACGGGGGGAGGGAGGAGTCTGGCGGAATCACTGTGTTAAAGTAATCCTGATTTCACTGACCCCCGAAATTCAGTTTCATGCAGAATTAGTATAATTTAAGACGTCATTGTATGTAGTGTGTCCTTGAAATAACGGTGACCCCCGGGTATCCAAGAGATTAGCGCGCTAGCTTTTATTGCGAGTGGTGACGGTTTCAATTCAAGCCGCCCGGGTTGTATTGAACAGAGTGGCTCGGAGTCAGGCTACTTTACCAAAAACTGTAGGATCCGTCCATAGAAGTTCACCAGCTCATTTAGGACGTTAATAAGAATTCAATTAATCAAACCCTGAAATAAGGGGGAAACTTCGGGATGTGATTATTCACATCAAAACAAGAAAGAATTTTCTTTGAAGGAATTTCAAATCATGTATTTTGGAGCTACAAGCGCTCAAAGTTAAAGCAGCCTCATCACAAGTGATGTCATATTTCGACAGATGATGACGCAAGCCGTGTCGGCTTAGTAAACCACAATGGAAGTTCCTACTCAAGTTGAAGGGGCTCCGAATAGACAGGTATTGTAACGTAAGAATTTCATTGTCAAGGAATTAACACCATTTAATACGGCAATCATGGAAATACCCTCTAAACTGCAGTCTTCAATCATAATTATAGATTAGTGAGTACAACTTTGATTTTCATTTGCTAAGCCGACGTCATTAGCTGTCGAGATGTGACATTATTTATGAATTTCTAATGTTATTTTAGAAAAGGGAAGTAACAAAAAAGTGCATTTCAAGAATTTAGCGCAAAAGTAGAGAATACAAAATTAGGACCATTGCAGAGTACATTTCTCGTACCAGACATTTTTCTCTCGACTCGTTTCTGCATTCTCCACGTAGAAAGGGCAGGTCGTTTCTCTCCACCAAGTAGCAAACCTGACTCACTCCACCGTTTCTCTGTCCCGTGTAGCAAACCTGATTCATATTATGGCAGCAAAATTTTCTCGGTTTTGACAATTATTTTTTTTTTGGCCCACTTGCACTTGGAATTGGCACCTCAAATTTTGTGTAGAGTGTTATTTTGATGTAATCGGCACGTACAAAAAAAACTGAGGGTAGGTTTCGGCATAACAATGTCGACGGTCTCCTTGTGAGTTTAAGATGAAAATGAATTTGCTGAGGATTTAAAGGCTATAGGTAAGTAAAAAGATCCTGACGTATTGTACGTCCAGATAGACCCTTTAAGTTGTAGATTATAATGAATTAAACGTCAATGTAGGCTGTTTTGTAGTTAGCAAATATTGCCTTCTAGAAGGTGTAAAGAAAGGTCTGCCTAATATCGGATACAAGTATGTTTTGAATATCGGATATCCGATATTTGGGTATAAGCACTTAAAGAGTGTTATATTTCTTTTCAGATTACTCCTACGAAGGAAAGTAAATCATGGGATTTAGAAGTTACACAGGATGCAGTGGATGCTGTTCGTACAAAAAGAATAGGCTTTCTAGAGAAGTCTAAAACATTTCATGTTCCTATAGCAACGCTGGATAACTGTGTGATCTACAAAACAAAATGATAGGAGATGTTCCTTTAGATCTTAATTTCAGTGACACTAGCCAACCCTATCGCCTTGATGACACATGAGAAAAATGGCTATGTTGTGTAACTGCGTCTGCTGGTCACACGAACTCTGCGCTGGGGTAAATTGTGACCAGTGGAAAACATGTGTTTGTGAGCATTACTTATAAATTTTTGCTAATCGTTCATTCAAGAATTGCATTATCTTATTTCAGAGCATTGATTAGTCTCATTATTCATTTATAACTGTGATTATAGACCAATAGTTATACTTTTGTTACCGTTCTACGTTTTCTACATATTTTGTATTTTACATTTTTCGTTCAAACAATGTCCATCCAACAAAACGCTACACACATATCCGATATTAGGATACCAATTTTTCAAGCTTCAATGTTACCCGTTTTTACTTTTGTTAATTTTTCAGAAAATGCTTCTTCTATGTCGACATTTATTATTAACTTTGGAAGAGAACATACCAAAGTTCGTGTCAATCAAAAATCATAACACTCTGGTTCCTTGTTGTGGTATAAATATTAGCACAACCTTAAGTATCCGGTATTCTGCCACTTTACTCTATATATTATAAACAAACCTTTACGAGTTGTTTAAACGTGAGGTCCCTCGTTACTAGAGGAAAAGCGTGTTTTGCGCTTTATTCGATTGGATTCTATTGGGTGTAAAAGACGTACCAGCATGATTAGAGATTAAATTCATGATTTAGCCCATATCATGCAGAGTGGGTCTCCTCGGGAAAAATTATCCATGTTCTGCTTAGCTACGTGAAGGATAAATTACGGTACGAAAATACTTGTAGCTAGGTCTTGGCTGGTCGTAATGCTAGAGTGTTGGATTATTAACTGGACCCATGTTGCAATTTTTTTTTAAAAAAATGAAGGTTTTGTCACTAGACCCCCAGAGATTAGGGCTGCACCGTTAAATTTGTCACAGTAATTCGTCCCCGTAAAAACTAAAGTTGACGTATTTCGGGATTTTTTTTTTTAAAACAAATAACTAGAGAATGAAATTAGAGGGTTGGGTGGAAACTTTTTGTTGGACCATCCTGTATATTTTCGTTAGGTTTTGAGTAGTAGAACATTCACAATTTGTTGAAACTTTTAGCAATGAATCTCTACACCAGCCTCATGTCATAGGAACAATATTGCTGTGCTTTTATTGTTTATTAACACCACTAAACTAATTGTTCTTCCTTTATGATGTAATTATGCACAATTTTTTCACATATCTTAAAGACATTTCTTAAATAAAGAGGTGTATTGGAACAATGTTGAAACTGTTCTAACTAAACATCTACTTGGTACTATACTCTTATGTAACAAGTGAAATTTTATTGCTGTCATTCTTTGCCAACATCATTAAACTAATAATTAATGTTTTATCAATAAGAGGTGCCTGCTTTTTTTTTTAATTTTTCGTGTATTTAACAAAACCCTGTAATCAGACCTGGCCACAGAATACATCTTCTGAAGCTGTAGGCAGAAAGTATATGTCTTTGAGGTAATCCTACCAACATTTCACGTCATTGGGACAATAACAGAAATTATGCATTTGAAGACGTGATTCGGGAAAGGGCCCCAAGTCCATGAAATGATTATTTTTTTCAGGAGACACGAAAAACGTTGTAACAGTGGTACCGTGGAAGTTGGCAAAGTCACTTTTCTGTTGAATAAATGACATTGTGTTCTCAACACAGCTGAAGCGAATTTTGCAAATTGTACTGCATACATGTTGTAAAATTAATTGTTGAAAATTAATTTTTTGGGCCCTTCTCCGAATCACAACTGCCGATTTGAATTCAAACTTTACCTCTTGAACACATCAGGACTGTTTTGGAATAAAAATGAAACAAATCTGGACTGGTATAACCTGGTATAAGACAAGACTGGTATAACCTGTAATGGTAGCCACTCAAAACAAACAGACAGCAGTGACATCTGGCAGTACCCAACATAAATCATTGATCACAACATCTCTATGCATTTCTAAGATTACACGTAGTGTAAGTGTAATCTTAGAAAGTTGGAACTCTGTAAAATTCGATTAAATTGCATTTAAAATTTAATAAACGACATGGCTTTTATAACATCGCTTGGCTGACGTAATAGTGGATCTTATAACCTGGTTGCAGCTTAGTTGGAAGAGCGTTTCCGTAGCATTCGGAAGGTCCTGGATTCGACACCAACGGCCGACCACCCTAAGTTTTTTTCACAGTCACACCAGGCAAATGCCTTGATGGTACCTTGAACTTATACTCTGGCCGACTTCTTCCCCATATTATTCCCTACTCTATCCCGAGCTGAGTCATAGATGCCTAAAGGTCATAAGTAAAATTCAAAATTCAGTTCTCAGTATTCTGTAGTGTCCGTTTCATGAATTAGTTTGTTCATTTTGTTTGGGTTATTTAATTTATATTGTATGGATTGAACAAGCAGCTATGGTTTGGGCACATCACAAGTCTGGGACTTCGTGACAAATGTCACAAATGTGGGACTTGGGCCAATTTCCAAATCACATGGATTTTAATGATACATTTTCATGTGGAAGCAGTAGGAGTTGTGACCCTCTTTTTGGCACAGATACTTTCAGCTTTGTAAGCACCAGGATCAACAGAAATATTAGAATCTGTAAAATGTGAACTTGGGCCCTTTCCCGAATCAGGTCTTCATTTGTTTATGGAACTCTGCGATTTTAAAACACAATCGCAAATAGGAGATATCATGATTTTCGACCTTTCTTTGATATCATATACAGTATCTCTAGAATGGAAAGGAGTACAAAAGTGATATTTTACATTTCTTTCTAACTTGACCTATATTACTTGCGGAAAGAAAGCCAATCAAATCTGATAATGTCGCCCTGGATGCATTGGGTGATTTGAGCTAGAATGACCCACGTAGGAGAAAATTCAGCTTTCTCATAGGTAGAGCCTGTATCTAATATTTCTAAGTTTGTTGCGAAAAATATGACTGGAAACCGAATATTTTATGCCTGTATCTTCTGTATTTTGTGTGTGTTGTTTATTCCTTTGCTTTGTGAAATGTGGTAAATTTTGTGATATTTTGAAACTTTTGTGGACTTCTGTAAACTTTGATCCATTTTAGTAACTCGGTCCGTCTCGATTCTATTACCTATTAAGTTTCTAAAATCCACGAATCCATGTCTTAGCCGAGACTCGAACCTAAAACCTTGGAGCTCTTTCGTTTTGTTATTATTTGTATTTATCTATCTTGTTTTGCTTTTCTTTGTTTTGTAACAATACATAGATAGATATATTTCTCTCTCTTCCTCTCTGCCTGTGTGTGTTTCACAGAGAGAGAGAGAGAAAGAGAAACGTGGGGATATAAATAAAGAAATATTGACAACCATGTATTCATGCAATTCAACTGTTAATTAACGCGTAGGATGAAAGTCTGAAAGAGAAACTGATGGATTATTGTGCATTCTAATTCGAAAGCAAATTGCTTGATCTTTTAATTTCGTTTGCAACACGTTCACTCACTGGTGCTGTACAATCATTTTGCTGGGTTAAGTCTTTGAAAATATTGACAGCATTGTTAATGTTAAGGGGGAAAAGGGTGGGATTTTTAGGTGTCGAGCGTATGCTGTTGTTTATTTTTTATTTTTTTATTTAAAAAAACTGAGTAGCTTCAGTAATAGGAGGGAGGCTGGAGGCACGATTTCTGGTATCCTCCACAACATTCTGTGTTCATGTCACGTTTTACAATTCACGTCGAATCCGCAGTTTGCTTCGAAATAAATTGATCCTAATCCTGACGATGGACATATTGACAAACATTGCACGTCATCTCAGCAGTTATGGGAAACTCATCCTGTGATAAACGTCTTGTTGAAGTGACCAAAATTACAATCCATACATAAAACCGCATTCATACTTTTTGAATTCCTCTCCTAAGAAACTCGTCATTTGGCTGAAATTATGGTGGAAAATCAGTTTATGTTCATGAAATAGTAGAGAATAGTAGTAGTTGTTTATGTGACCGTGAGTCACTTAATTTCAGTCTTTCCATTTTAATTCTATTCACTAGGACACCAGAATAAAAGAAAAAGGACTATTGCTAGAAAATTCGACTCCAATGTTTAGCCGAGAGGTTAAAGCAAATCCGAATCAAAGCACTATTGCTCCGTGGCGGGTAAGGCAGGAAACGGTTCCATAATTTAACGCCGTTTCAATCCGCCATTAAGCTGAATTAAGAGATATCTAGGATATAAAGATACCACTACCACTACTACTAACTGTACACAGTTTTCTTGAGTTTTAAACTTGGTGCTTTCCTGTACCGCATATCATTATAGCAACACATATGAAACTACGGGCAAGGTATGTATTTAATAAATAAATAATATATCTTGGTTTGTTTTAGTTTCAATGCCATGGTCGCCCATTACGGAATTTGTGGGGAATTGGAGTCATATCATAAATCACAATTCCAAATAATTCAGATCTAACTATGCCAATTCGTAAAAACCAAACAAACGTTACTACATTTGATCCTTAGTTACACATACTGGTATAACTTTCTACATTTGAGCAAGTGGGGAAGGGAGTAGATACATTATAGAGCAGCCATTCCAACTGAAAAAATAATATACTGCCACATTGTCGAAGCGATGCATTTATGCTACATTTGCTTGTATAGCTTTCCTCGGTTCTCACTTCTCTCTTCGTACGATTGTGATGGATTTTTTTCTTCCTATTCTATGCCGTGTATGGGGGTGAAAGACGGTATATTTCTGAAATTCTTAGTGAATCGATATGTGGATAAAGTATCAGCTACTTCATGTTTAAATCATGGGTTGCCTATTCCGAACAAGGAGAACTTTGTGATATGTATCTATAAATAGCACTAAACTCCATCAAGTTGCATTTCGAAAGGAAATGCATGAAATGTGTTTTATTACAGTTGGTGAAGCTATCCAGCAAACATAGGAAAGCAGTGCCTTCTTTTAGCAGCGTATAACAAAAAGCCATGTATTAGTCCAATGTGACATTTCCCCCTTACACGGGGTATTTCAAAATTGATGACCATACATTAACGGGTGAATTCTTCACACCGAAACAAGAAAAAACTGCTCTTAAAGAAATGCAAAGTGATGCTTATTAGTTTCGGAAGCATAGGCGCCCAAATTTACACGGCAGCGTCACAAGTGACGTCATATTTTGACAAATATTGACGGATGACGTATCTTAGCAAATCACAACCGAAGTTGTACTCATTACATAACATATCAGCAAAGTTTGAGCTTGAGGGAATGCATGGTTTTCCCACGTAAGAATATACATGTCAAGGAATTAAAACTGCACAACAGACAAGCATAAAAATCGTTATATTGTTACAGCCTTCAAGACAATCAAACACAACTTTATAGTGTGTTATCATTGTCTACCCATACATAATGAGCATTCTAGTTGGCGAAATGGGGCAAGAAAGTACGTGTATGTAGATAGATTGCTCTAGTTTCTAAAAATCAGACTACACCAATGTGTTACGTACCATCTTGGAGTGTTTAATACTCATAGAAAGTAAGTTTGGCTGAAGGTGAGATTGATATAGTGAAGTGTATGAAAGTTTAGCAAGGAATAGCAACCCAGCAAGCCAGGCGACGTAGGCCCGATGTCGGCATTTGGTCGGTGAAGGTGGGACCGAAGGACGGGTGGGTGCTGGGCGGGGTTACGACCCTATGCCAACAAGTCGGGGGACCGACAGTGGCCCAACGACAAAACGCCATTTATGGGTCGAGCCGACCTTCCCCTAACTATTTCCCGACTACTAGTTGGTCGGGCCGCCGTCGGGGTCAGCATCTGGCTTGCTGGGAAGATAGCTAGGTATTTAAGTTCCTTACAGAAATATTTGATAGAAATAAAAAGTAGTAACACTGAGTTAGCAAACTGAGATGTAAATTTTATAAATGGATATGTTACAAGTGAAAAATATGTGGACCTCGGTTGTCCGAATGGCTAGAATGCTTGCTTTCTGTGCATTTCATCCTGGCTTTAAAGCCGGTGCGAGTCCGTTGAAGGGAGTTATTCGGAGTCTAGTTAACAGAAACTGTAGATCCTGTTCTTCGAAGACCACCAACTCGTTTAATCACAATTCCACAACAGCACACATTCATTGAAAATACGTGGATTAAACGTTAGTACCGAACGTTACTTTAAGTTGTAAATGTACCGAAGTGTTTGCCTGTTCAACGGTTTATTTTACGTTGAATAATGGTTGAGAAGAAACTAGTTGAAATCAAGAAGCAGACGATGAAGAAACGGGTTCAGTTGGCAAACAGAGCGTGGCTGCTGCCTATTGGTATAAACATTTAGTTGCATTTTGTTT
>JAGDQP010054721.1:0-13286 GCA_022664845.1 Lepisma saccharinum
ATTTCATCTCCAGAAGGCAGTTAGGGGTTTCGTAACAAATTATTCATATCATATTTATATGAAGGGTCCACGGAAAATACTTAAAACTCCACTTTTTACGAATATAGAGATAACGATGTCATCTAAATAGCTTATTTTGGACTTATTCTGTCGGAAAAATTATCACAGATTACTGAGAAATAAGCGTGTGAAAATTCAGTATACCAGGAAATATCTTAATCTTTAAACTTTAGATTTCATTTTTCTCAGTCATTCCAATTGGAGTTTGGCGGTTTTTTTTTCTTGGACCCTTAATATTCTTTGTATGTACTGTTTTTCCCTGCTCTTTGATGGAGGCGGTTGAAAGAAATGGTGGTAGTGAGAATGTGAATATTATTTTAGTTATAGAAGCTTGAAAGGAAGATATCATTGATTGGTCTAAGTCCAATGAGTGTGTTGTATTATTTAGAATCAGCCAAATAACACTCATCGTAAAGTATCATAGTAGACATCATGTGGATCGTTTACACTGATATGTTTGACAAAAACTCCTGTTAGTAGTACTAATATCAGCGGCGGTCGTGGTTATTTTTTCTGTCTTACGCTATTTGAAGTAGGGTTTGATAACTAATCTGTGAGTCCTGTTTTCGTCTGTGGCTCTTCACCACTAGATAAGACAGGGGAAACAAAAATAGAACGCTTGTAATTTCACAGACGTATAGGAAATTATTATTATTGAAAACGTACGTTGTGAAAACCTTACTGAACTTTTTTCGGTATTGCAATTTCCGCAGCGCATTTAGATCTGACAATTGTCTCCCAAGTTTCTTAATTTTGATTTTATCTTCATAATCGTGAATTCTTCATAACTATGAAGTTTATATTCAGTTTCTATGGTTCATAACCGAGAATCCAGGGCATTAGCGTATCCATCCAAGTGAAACCACACTTCATCTGACTAATACTAGTCATCCAGCTCCTTCTCATCAGGAGTTATCATTTCGAGCGTCGACAACTCTACACCGCGTGGATTTTAGATGAACATATCCTTAGTGTGAGTGCCTCAGACGTCTTATCAATTTTTCTTTAATTCACAATGGTTCATCGTGTCCTCAAATCTTGCAACGTTAATTTAACTGATTTCCCGACATCATACAATGATGAAATTTTGCACAGCGACGTAAGTCAGATGAAAATACTATATTCCATTGTTACTTAGATATATTTCTATATACTTTAAAAGCATATTTTTTTAAATATTAAGTACTTTATCCTAATATAAATACTAGTATGCAACGATGTTGAATTTGACTGGTTGTAGAACACTTTAGGATTAGGGTGACAAACTGTCACCTTGAGAAAAAGTACCAGAACACCGAAATAATGATAAAACCTTTTTAAAAACATACTTTTCTTAAACAATTGGTACTAAAAAGACAATAATAATTTTGTTTATGCATGACTAAAAAGAAAAGCGTGCGGCGCGTCAATTGAAGAATTTATAAAGTTACTGTATATGAGAGCGTGCCCCATGCTTTTCTTTTTAGTCATATATAAACAAAATTATTTTTTACTTTTTAGTAGCAGTTGTTTAAAAAAAGCATGTTTTTAAAAAGTTTTTTAATTATTTTTCCTTTCAGTACTACTGTGCCTCGACCACATTATGGTGTGTTCGTAACATTTCCAGTGTTTTAAATTTGTCGCACAGACGCTTGTTGTTAGACTTGTTCGGTGCCAGAAAGGTGGCCAAGAGGTTAGCACGTTGCCACGGGTTCAGTTCCCGATGTGATCCACTGAACTGAGCGGTTCAAAGCCCACTTTACCAAAAACTACAGGTCCCGTCCTTAAAAGCTCACTAGCATGTTTAGAATGTTAATACAAATGGAAAGGCTTGTGTTAGTTCATAGCTGCCACTCTTGTTGTAATTGTTTTACAGTGACTATTCTTTGTTCCGATAGAATGTAATCTATGACTACACGACTGCTCAGTACCATTCTATATTTCTCTCGGCACCTGGAAAGGGGAAATAAACCAGGTTGCGTTAATTTCTGAAAGCACTACACGTAGAGTAAGGAAGGGCCCTAGTCCATATTTAGGTTAATCTTCATGGCAGTTACTGAATGAAGAAAATCATAGGAAACTTCAGTCAGGATAGCCGATTCAGTGATTTCAAGCCAGATCCTGCCGTGAACGAGACGATCACGCTTATGCCGAACTAATACACTCGTTAATAATCGGAACTATAAACGATATTATTATATGGTTGATGTAATTCTAATATTGACTAACAGCGAAGCGAGCGACAACCAATATTACATCAAACGCATCAACTTGTTGATCCGATCTCTTACAATTTTACATGCAAATATTTGGGGGTCATGGACAATCGACTAATTTATATTTAACCCCAAAGTTCCCATACGTATCGCAAGAGGAGGTGATCATTTTATGAACAAACCGGATCTCGGATGGAAAAAAACATCTTAAAACCTATCATGAGAGGAGATGTATCGTATTACCACCATCAGTGATCCACCTTATATTCAACCCAAATAAACACATACATAACACATACACACATGGGGGAACGTATGGGAGGAAGAACCACTAACGGCAGGTAAACAAAGTTTTCCAGCTATATAACACAACCTTGGGGAAGGAAGAAAAATGTTAATATCCCGTATGATGAAATTACAAATGACTAAGATTAGATGTGAAGGGAAAGCTTCTCGCAAATTCAAGAGAGCGAGAACCAAAAATTACCTCTCTTGTTTATAAAATATGTGTGTGTGCTCCGCGTCCAATCTCGAAACTTGATCAATGGAAAAGACGACGATGATTTTTTTTTTAACCGTCGGTATTTTACTCGAACATTACCGAAGTCAAGGTCAGTGAGCTTCCTCTGCATGCAGATTAAGAGACCGGAATATTCAGCTTACATAGCATACTGAACTTTTTCTCCTGTAGTATGGAAGGATGTTAAAGGATTAATGGTTATTACAGTGAGTTAGATTTTACACAAAATATATATGAAGAAAAAGTAGTAGTTTGCACAAATCCGTCACTATAACATCATAATTAAAGAAGGAAGATCGTTCCATCAACAGTTGGTATACGTTTCTTAGCTGGGATGTCTTACTGGGTTCTCATTACGAAAATTACGTTGATTGTGGATAACAGCAATATACTTTGATGATGCCTTCATCGCTTATAATATATTTGGCAATTAGTACGTCTCATATCCGTGCATCACAAGAAACTAATAATTTCATGTGTACATTTTGGTATGCCGGTACAGTAACATTATTATTGTTGTTATCGTCCAATAATGTATACATTTAATCTCAGTCTTAATCTCACTAATGACGTGTTCAGTGAAACTACATTAGTAAATTCAAGTAACTTCATTTATAAATTCAAGTAACTTCATTTATTTCAATTGCCTATTGGAAGAAAAAGTTAGCAACTTCCTCCAAAATCATCTTTTAGAGACAAATAATTTAAGAGTAAACTCAGCAAAAAGAACATGCTATTCTCTCTGTAGATTATGAACTCATTCCTGTGTTCTAGTTGTGAAGATAGCTTGACTTCGGGCCACCACTGAGAAGGTTTCCAATTCGAGCTCTTCTCACGTTGGCGAACTTCACTGAAGATTTCAGTTTTTTTTTCTTTCACTGGGCCAATAACATGATGCTACGTAGAATATATAGTAGGCACGATCCCCACATTCCTTTTGCTGATAAATGATGTATTATGGAAGAGGCGCCATCTCAAGCTTGTGAAGTTCTTACAAAGGAACTGTCATCGGTGGAAACCTCAATTCAACATGTAACTTACACACTACATTGATGATGTATTCAAATGAACACTTCTGTAATACTGTCGTAATCTGGGGTGACTTCGGACATTTATTTATTTTATTGTGTCTTATTTTCCTTGGCGGAATTAAGGCCACAAAGGCCTTCTCTTCCACTCAGCCATGTATTAACACATACGTAATCTATGTAAGCAGTCAGCTTAATATATTGGATGATAATTAAGAAAAAAAAAGAAACACTAAGTTAGTACACATAACTACATAAAAGAAAAAATCAAGCAGATACACGTACACACATATATACTCACACAGCTACATGTTATTTCACGTTTTATAAAAGACGCAAACCTGTACACCATTTATAAAACTAATAATACACATGGACATACATCGATAATAATAAAATACACAAAGATAATTTATCAGCATATTTAGAAAGAGCTTTGCATTCACTCTTGTTCCTTCATGCTTTATTTATTTAATTTTTGAATTTACTGTGTTTATTCCATTGTCGAGTGTGTAAAGACTAAGATTTTGAATGGAGTAGATCGGACACTGACTTTTTAAAAGTAGAAATTGAGTGCAGTTGTATTTCGGGCGGAAGATCATTCCAAGCTTGGACGGGTGGAAACAGTGAAGGATTTGGAATAGGAATTAGAAGAGTGATGCGGGGTGGCTTCGGACACTTAGTCGGCTTAGCTTTTGAATGTTGTTTATTTTCGTCAGGATGCTTCGAAGAAGTAACAAAGCTTAAAAATAAATTTTATAGGCCTGTGGTTTTGAGATACATTTTATTTTCATTCAGTTATCGCAGTGTGAGTGATACAATCTGTGGTTATTGTCTCGCGTATTTTTTTTTTTCAATTTTCGAGTGGTGGCGGCAAAATTTATCTGTACAGAAGGGTTCGTGGGTTGGCAGCGTATGTTGAACGTCTAAATTCGTAGACCTGTCTGTTGTTAAAAAAAAAAAAACACTGATATCACTTCTCTGTTAGCCGTTACAGGCGAGACACAAAGTTTCTGTATTGAAAGTTTCAGCGAAACCTGGGTCAAAGGATTAACGATGAGGAACATCATTATTATCTAACTTTGTAATGAAATCTTGAAACAAAAACTTCTAGAAATTTTGGTACAGTATAATTCATCGTCTCCAATATACTGATGACATAATATTAATATATGAAAACGAAGAAACATTGCCTATGGTGTTCAGATACTTTAAACAGTTCCGTGCAAAAATAAAATTTACCTTGGAGCGTGAACAAAAGGGAGAAATAAGTTTCCTAGATATAATCCTGATCGAGTTTTTTTCTCACTTACACTAGGCAAATGCCGGAATAGTACCTACCGACTAAGTCCTGGCCGACTACCTTCCAACTTCCTCTCCCTCACCCTGAGTCTGAGATGCCTAAAGGCCATAAATATATTCAAACTGAAATTCCTAGACATAAATTAACGGTGTAGATCACCCCCGCCATCTTGGTACACACTTTCCATTGATTTACATGGGAATTGTTTTACTCGTTGAAGAAACTTCACAAACCAAAACTATACAAGAGTCAAAATAACCACCAAGACAAATTTGGTAAAAGCAGAACTTAAATATTCTACTTCCGAGAGGCATAAAATGAGTAAAACAATTCCCGTGTAAATCAATGGAAAGGCCATACCAAGATGGCGAAGGTAATCTATACCATTAATGAAACTGAAAAGTCATTACTATTAAAAACTACCATTTATCGGAAACGGGAATCAGGAATATCATGCATTACTGTAACATCATCTTTTAAAACAAAAGATTTTTTAAATAAAAATTAAGTGGAGTTCAATGCAAAACAAATGCAAAATAAGGATAAAAAATAGGTATACCAATAGCAGAAATTGGGTATCGATTGGATTACCTTAGTTAGTTACAGAATGAGTAGAAAATTAAACAAAAAAAAAAAAATCGCGCTAACCCCAATCAGCAGCCAGTATCAGATACTCACACTTTTAATAAGTACTTCCAGCAGACCTAAGAAGAAGACGCATTTATTATGTGACTGCCTTAAAATATATTTCGGAGAAACAAACAGGCTCATATTCATGTGAGACTGAAAAACTCATTTAAGAGCTGTCAGATGCGTGGATCTTATACCGATGTTAGAACTATTAAAGCATCTTGGTGACACAGTTAAGAACTCAAAACTCATACAGGCTTTTGGTTCAAAACTCGTACAGGCTTGTTATTATGTGAAAAACTGATAACATTAATGAAACGTATTATATTCTATCTAAGGGAGAAGCCAATATTAAATTTGAATCCAGTAAGAATTCTAGTTACATCATCAAGGGAGAAAGGAAGATGAATGACTTGAGAGAAAATAGAGAAGATCTTTTCGAACACTGGCCCCTAGTAAGCGTATTCAAGAAGCATTCAGAGGGAATCAATACTTCATTAAATTGTATCACTCATTGTCGGTATTCGAACTTGCAACATCCGACTATTAAGTCTACATTCATCGCGCTGGTACCCATTGTTCGTGCATTCATTTCGTAAGAAAAACTAGACTGTACGATTTTTTTTTTTTTTTTGAGTATGTTAATAGGCTAGAAGCAAATGGTTTTCTTGCTGAGTTTGGCTGTAGGCCCATGGATGTTCTTTTTCTCCAATCTTTGCTTCAGTTGGTCACTTAATCTATATGTAGGACAAATAAAACATAACTTGTACATGCCTAGTATTCCCTTTTAGAATTTGTCACGGGGGTTTGGTCTACGGAGAAAGGTCCAGAAAAAAAATACACTTATACGTACAATGTGTTGCTTGAAGAGCAATCTGGTTCTGTTGGTAAAACTTTCAGTAGGAAGTTCCTGCCTGACTACATGCCTGAGAAGCATGTTTTTCGCACGTGGCAGGGCTACATTACGATAATATCTTTCCTTCGTGTCTAAATTGTAGCTGGAGGTGCTTCTTAGACATACATACGCGTACACATACACACACACAAAATACTCACATACTCATATAGGCATCCACTCAAAATTTCTCCTTCATTTCCATACAACCAGAGATAGCTAGCCATAAAGCACATCTACGCCCAAGATGTCACCGACAACACGTCACAGAAGAGTCGTTCCAACGTGTTATTAAATGAATCTGTGTAATTTGCATAGCTTTCATAGTGAATGACAGACTACCCTGAAGACCAGTAGAGTTGCCATTGTGATGAATTCATTTTTGTGTGGGTTCCATTAAGGTTCGCCCATTTACAATTGAGAGCTTTCCTCTCCCCCTTCTTTTCTCAAGATAGCTTGTATGTATTCCCTTCCCTTAACTTCTCACTTAGACATTATTCCGGTTGACAGTCATATGAATTTTTAATCAGGAATCCTTCTGAACTCTTACGTATGGTGATTAAAATACATTTATTAGAAGTCAAGAGTCACTGCGATTTACTAAGTGTATAAAACGTATTGTATTTCCCCTTTCCAAGATCATTCATCGTGACATATTTTTCTAGTAGTTTTCGTTCACATCAACAGTCAAATTTTGAGGAAACACTTAGAGAAAACGACATGTGTATAGTCCTCTTACTAGACTAGACCCCTGCTACAGTTTTGTATGCACTGAGGTATCCCCTCAGTTTGACTTCAGATCCATGTTTGGGGTTATTAGGACGTGAGGAAAGAGTGGTCACATGATATGACTGTGATCAGTAAGGTTGCCATTTGGATTCCAAATGGCGTCCTCACGAACACACTGACTTATACTTAAACAACAATGTCTTCTCACAGAATGAAGTTGGAAATTTCT
Organism: Lepisma saccharinum; assembly: GCA_022664845.1. NCBI lineage: Eukaryota > Metazoa > Arthropoda > Insecta > Zygentoma > Lepismatidae > Lepisma > Lepisma saccharinum. The sequence goes on from JAGDQP010054721.1 coordinate 7,590, forward strand.
CTCGTGTGTCAGTTTCAAGATTATAATACATTCTAAGAAATACAAGTGTGTATGCATCGTAGGTGTTGTAGCAATATAGCGGCTAATATCTCAGAAATGTAGTTTTGTTCGTTTCATAATATTGCTTTAACGTCAAATAACACTGCAATTAACATAGATACGGAAATATAGCCCGAAATACACGTGATATACCATAATCTAAGCATTCTATAGGTACCAATTATGTTAGTCTATTATAAAAACTAAGGGAGCTAGTTCAATTTATGTTGCGTAGGTTATTGAGTTTTGGGACCTTCAGTTATATGTTTAAAGTTTTCAATAGCCGTAACTTCTCAACAAATTAGCTCAAGTAATTCATTCTTGCGTTAAATTGAAGGAAAACCGATTTTTCGCTAATGAACGTCAATACAAATAACATACTCGTTTCCTTCATACACGCGTGCTATGTAGTGCTGAATTTACTTATTCTTGTTAAATGTGCATTGAAAATCACTAAAACGTAACTTACGTACTATAATACAATTTATACTTAGATACATAGCAATTATAACATTGCTTGTCATGTAAGTGAAATAATTTATAACGAAGCAGATCTTTGTTCGAATTAAGAAGGAAACGCAGATAATCAAATGCAGCTCATGTGTTAAATTTCCGAAAATGGGGTCAAAACATGCGTAGCATTGTTTTTTCTCTAATTTCAGTCCAATACGGAATTAATTACGCATTAATACTTAAATCATTTTTCACCGTTCTTCTCTAATACTGTAGTTTATATGGATGTATGTATCACGCGTACACTATTTCTAACAAACTATATATTTAATTATTATTATTATAATTACTATTATTATTATTATCATTATGTGACTAGGAATACTGAAATGTGTTTGTATAACCTTATTATTTTCTATGTACATACGAGTTTTCGTATATTAACTGGGAGTTTGAACCCATTTTTTTTTAAGACAAGTGCTGTATTTTTGCTTACGCTGTTCGCAGCGCTAAAATACAAATTAACTATTAAACTATTATAATATTTCAGTATATAAAGTCACTAAATGAAGGTATATATATCCAGACGAATGGAAAAGTGCCTTTGTGGTACCTATACATAGAGGTGGTGATAAGAAACTGCTTAGTAACTATAGACCAATAACAATATTAAATTCATTTTCTAAAATATTTGAAAGCATATTCACAGAACACCTTCAGTTTCACCTAAAACATAAATTGTATTCCAACCAACATGGTTTCACTCCTGATAGATCAGCTCTAACGAACTTGGTACAATTATCGAACTTTATACAATGGCACGTTAAAAGTAGGCCACAGTGTGATGTGATATACAGCGACCTATCCAAAGCTTTTGATACTGTAGACCATGAATTATTATTTGGTAAGTTAGACAATTTGGGCTTATCCCCAAGATATATTAAATGGTTTCATAATTCTCTCACAAATAGAATATTCAAGGTGAAAATAGGCAATACAGTATCGAACTTGTCAAAAATAAATAATGGAATTCCCCAAGGTTCCCCTCTTGGGCCTTTATTATTTAATATATTTATAAATGACCTATGCCTGTTACTGACAAACTCAATGCTGTTGTTATGTGCTGATGACATAAAAATAGTTAAAGATGTAAACTCTAAAAATGATAATATAATACTTCAAAACGATATCAATACAGTTACTTCTTGGTGTAGTGAAAACAAAATGAAAATGAATACTCAAAAAACTTTTTTTGTTAGCTACACTAATAAAACCCAATATCATGCCAGTGCATGTCGAATAGATGGACCAAATTTTGTTAAAGCAACAGAAATCAAAGATCTTGGTATAACGTTTGAGGAAAAAATTCTATTTAATAGACAAGTAGCAAAAAGTACCTCTGAAGCTAGAAAACGAATAGGTTTCATATTCTATCAATGGAGGGAATTTATCAATCCTGGTACTTTTATAATGTTATATAAATCATTTGTTCGAATAAAGGTTGAATATATGTCTTCAATATGGAATGACTTGCCTAAAACTTGTAATTTAATTGAAGCTACTCAAAAATATTTTATAAGATTACTTTGCTTTAAATTTCAACTACCGTATTTTAAATACGACTATGACTACTGATGTGGTCTCTTCAAAATTGAAAAACTTCACGAAAGAAGGGATGAAATGGATAAAGATTTTTTATGTAAAATTTTGGACAATAAATTACAATCCACACATATACTTGAGAGAATAGTGTGAACTGTACCCTTGTATAACACCAGAAAAAAAGGTCATATTTAAAAACGACAGGCAAAAACGATTTTCTGTTACGTAGAATAATCAAACACTATGAGGACAGAGTTTAAATCACGAAAAGGATGTTAGTTACTCTACGCTGTACAGTGTGGTTAGTTTTTAAACTTTTTATATGTATCTTATGCTTGTATTACTGTAAGATAAATATGTAACACTTTTCCTGACACAATGCTATATTAGGCTCTGTACGGATGCTCATGGCATGTTTTTAAATAAACTATTATTATTATTATTACAGTTTTTCTTTATCGTAAATAGAGGTTTTAATAGCAATGTTAAAAGAAACAGCATGTTTATTCAACGATTATAATTTTTTGGCAGACATTAATATAAACTCAGTTTATATTATTTCCGTTTATTTATTATAAAACTTGCCGCATGCGGAATCCCTTTTCACATTTACAAATTCACCACACTTTATTTTGATTACACGGCACGGACACACATCTTCTTTAAAGTATTATCTATATACACAAGGCTTTAGAAAATCAGGTGGAATACTTGCATTTGGTATTAACATATTCTCTGTGCTAGAATATTCGTACAGAAGAAAGTCTAATTCCGGAATACTACAAGTTGTTTTTAGCAATTTACAGCATTGAAGGTATGCACAATTTACATGAAGTGAAATAGAAGTGCATAGAGGAACAATGTGTTCTAATTTTGTTTTCAGTGATTTGGGATTGAACTTATAGTAACGAAGTTCATCAAATGTATTCAACTTTGAATCAACTGTCTAAACAAGGAATGTTTCGGCTATATTCATAGTGCCATAAATTAGGTCAGCATGACCAAAGTTAGAAAAGAAGCCATGATCTTTTGCTGGTTTGAGTGAAGTACGAATTTTTGAAATTATGCTTGTCGTTTCACTCCAACGTAAGGCATGCACGGCAGGATGAACAGTAATAATTCCTTCTGGTAAATGATCATGTAATATGCGCATTGGAATAACCTTCGATCATTTCTCCGGCCTGTAGTGCAACCATAGTGCACTAACACCGAGCCGCTTCAGCTGTATTACCAATGATATAGTTAACAAACACATCGGTATCGGGTGTGAACATAAACGATCGTTGGTGTTACTTTCACTTCATCCACATGGAGAATGTGACAAGAAAATGGCCATCTGCTTCTTCGTGGGCACGGTACATACAAGTTTTTTTTTTAGTTCCCTGGGTGACAAGACGAATAAATTTCCTGATATAACTAGTATGGGAACCACCAAAATAAATTGAGAGACTCTTAGGAATGATCTTGTATTTGCATCCAGGTAATAAATATATGTTGAAATTTTGTCTTGTTCGTGGAGGAGACCCAATAACGTTTAACTGCCCCTGAAAGAGTTGTGAGTGAATTCACCAAACTTTTTCAACTTCATGTTCTCTGTAAAACTCTTCCCAGTGAAAGCCACAAAATCCACAATTACTTTATATGGTATATGTAAGGGAAGAACAGCTTGGAAGGGTGCTTGTGGCAGTTCTTTCATCAGTTCTTGTATGATGTCAGTTGTAAATGGATGTAATATCGTATCAGCATGGTAACAGTCGTCGAACTTCACCTAAGCTGGTGTAGTTTTACTTCCTCTGAAATATGACGTCATATATTTCTTTTCTTAGCCCGGAGTGGGTTAACCTTTATTCTCGCTAAAGGGATAAATTTAAGATTTCCCGTGTTGATAAAAGTTTTATGAGCTGCGCTTGACGGGGCGAAGCTCGGTGAGAGCAATTGACCTAGAGTATAATACTCCAGCAACGCTAAAAGCATTAAATAATAAAACTGGGGAATATTTAGAACATTATTTAAATCAGATTCTAAGAAGTATGCGTGATTATGTCTTGTTTATTGATTCGTATGGTTGATCTTGTACGACAGTAATTAGATTGCACAACTTAGTCGTTTACTTATTTACAATTAAATTATTACAGAAAGTATTTACCAACATTCCTTTTGTACAAACTAATAAGGTTAAAACAATATCCAGATGTGATAAAACATATGAAAGACAAATTACAAACATTCGGTTTTACGTATCGTCATTCTGCTAGAATGGTCTGCGGTAGTGGCATCTATTGAGACAATTTTCAACAGTAATTATATTAAGTATGTCAATATATATACAGATGCTTATCAGAATAATGGAAACACCTGAACGAAAGTGCAACTTACCAGATTAATATGGTGTCGGGCCACCTTTCGCCTTCAGAACAGCCTTGATGCGACGTGGGATGGAGGCATAGAGGTCGTGAATGGTAGCAAGTGGAATATTACACCATTCCTCGTGCAGGGCATCGGCCAGTTCTGTGAGAGAGGATGGAGGTGGAAATCGTCGCCGGAGTCGTGTTTCCAAGATGGACCACAGATGTTCAATTATGTTGAGATCTGGGGATTGGGCGGGCCAGGGGAGGTGTTGAACTTCATCCCGATGTTCCTCAAACCACGCTGCAACAACTCCAGCTGTGTGAATGGGTGCATTATCATCCTGGAATATGGCGTCATTGTCCGGGAACAACATCCGGACCATAGGATGCAAGTGGTCTCCTAAAATTGCGACATAATCGTTGGCAGTGATGCGTCCGCGAAGTGTGACCACAGGACCCAATGAAAACCATGATATTGCGGCCCACAGCATCACCGTGCCGCCGCCATGTTTCACAGTTGGGCGGAGACACTGCAGATCATACGCTTCTTTGGGCGTTCTCCACACATAAACACGGCCCGTGGTTTGGAATAGGGTGAATGGTGACTCATCCGACCATACCACACGTTTCCAGTCGTCAACGGTCCAAGTTGCATGGTCGCGGCACCATTTGCGGCGTGCTAAAGCGTTCTGGTCCCTGATGAGAGGTTTGGCCCGTGCAACACGACCCCGTAAGTTCATGTCATGTAATTCGCGGCGGACTGTGATTGTCGAAACAGGTTGGGGGAGGTGCTGATTGAGTTCCTCCGTCACTTGCGCCGCAGTGGCACGACGGTTCCGCGTGACAATGCGCTTTAATACCCGGCGTGCCCTGTCACTGATGCTTTTCTTCCGCCCACTGTTCCGCTTCCCCGATGTGGTTTTCCCGTGTGTTGTGTAGGCCGTCATCACCTTCGACACTGTCCCTGGCGACACACCTAACACACTAGCCACTGCCGTCACACTCACTCCACATAACCGCGCACCAACAATTTGCCCTCTTTGAAACTCTGAGAGGTCTCCCATTTTACACTACCTCCGTCTGCTGCAGCCACTGCACACTCCTGTTCCACGACGCCTGACGTAGTATGGAGACCGACCTAACACACCACCACCAGCAGTCCGGCGCTGCGGTCGCCACGACACCACTGCCAACCCATACATCTGACGTGTTGCCAACTACAGGTGTTTCCATTATTCTGATAAGCATCTGTATT
>JAGDQP010054722.1:0-13286 GCA_022664845.1 Lepisma saccharinum
AATATTGTAATTTGTGAGATTCCTTGAGAAGTGAACTTATGTACGGGCACTTCATTTTTGGAGGGTTTAAAATATTTCATTGCTTTTATTCTATTTAATATTTCAAGCACAAAATTCTATCAGAATAGCCTTTCGGGGGAGATATTTGCACACCTCCGACAGTGATTTTGTTCATTCCGGGGACATGAGACTATTTCCACATATTATTACTATTGTTAGGAAGTTTTCGGCGTCGTATATTTGGTGCTCTGGGGGTAACGCCCGTGGTCCGATCACCGCTGAAGGAAACACTGTTCAAACACAAAAGAGTATAATAAGGAAAGAATTAAATTTCTGATTTGCCTTCCGGGTCACTGAATCGAAATCGGGTCAGACCGAGTCCCAAGCATAGACCCGTTAACCCGGTCCAAAACTTGATCCGTTTCAGCTCTGATCTGTTCTTGTTCTTACCTATTCACTTGCATTTATATTTATCTTACAATATGTATTATCAATACGCTAGTACACCTTCTTGAGATGAGATTAATAAGAATTATTTTGTTAAATTTTATTTTCAGAGGAAATATGAAGTGGAGAGGTACGTGGAGAAGAAGGAAAGCTTAACAAGACGCCAGTATGGAGTACTCGATCTATTCAGAACTCCAAATCTCTGCCGAAAAACAACTATCATTACATTCATATGGTAAGTTAGTCTCTTACCATCATTCACACATATTATTACTTACACCCTTGAGTTCCACTACCGATGTGACAAATTGCGTAGCTCAGATAATAACTTTCATAAATCGTTAACCTAGTCATAAGCATAGCTGTATAAGTTTAGGAAGTGAAATAAAAATGCTACAAATTTCTCTTAACCTGTGCTAGGCATGCTGTTGACTTTAGCTGTACAATGAGCATCTACTCCTAATCACCTGAACTCTAAATCTTATGTGAAATGAATGCTAACATGTTGCTTTCCTATTTAACAAGTTATCGGGAGAGAAGCTGGGAATCGAGATACAAGACAACGGTGTAATACCACAGTCATTTACTTGTGTACAGTTGTTGGTTATACACTAGAATAATTGTTGGGCGAAACAAAGCAGTAGTCCCAACAGCCACATGACGTCTGCTCTACTTCAACTATTATAGGTAGAATAACCGACACTAACTAGCTAACGATGTTGTAACTACCCTAAATGATTACGTCAAACGCCTACGCAATTACGGGTAGTGTAATTTCTCAGCTAAAATAAACAATGTCAACATCTGATATAGTTCATTTGATTCATATTCTCATGTATTATTGGGGAAACTTTCCAAAATTTTATTGCTTCGTGTCATGTGTCCAGTATCTTAAAAAATATAAACCTCACTGCACACACACACTTACACCGTAGGTACGAAAGCCACTTAAGAGCTCTCCTTGTGTTGACCTGCTTTCTTTCTTTACATTAAGCCCAATACATGTACTTTTTATTATCGCAATCATTCTTAAGTTTACAAAGTTTGAGTGTATCCCTATAAGTAAATTTTGGTTTAGTACCGTCCAATACAAGCGTTCTTCGACAATAAAAATAAATATTTTTATCTCAACCTTTCACGTGCAAACATATGCAGAGGTGAATTGAATTTTATTTAGACCCTATGACATTTAGGCATCTGAGGCTCATGCCGTATATGCAGAGGTCATTTTATGTCTCTTTGTTAACATTGAGACACACACACACAGAGACCCACATAATCATATTAAGATCAACCATCCTCTCGTCGAACATTCTTCCTGTCGCAACATTTATCACATTTTTATTGCCCCATTGAGAATATTTCCCATGTCTGCGAAAGCAAACGCTCAAGATGGCGATAGCAAACACGTGTTGTTACGATCAGAAGACCTTCTAGGTATCATCCTGCACATGTTGGAAAATCACACTGGAACTGAAAACTGAGAACTTCCAATTAGCTCAAATAAATTATTCGGTGTTTTTTCGAAGATTAATGTTGATAAATGCAAATACTAGCATTTTTCTTAAACATTACGGGATACTGTATATCAAGAGAGAGAGAGAGAGAGAGAGCGCAGAGTATATGACGCAGTTTGATTAGAAGTTTCGAGTTTAAAGCTCCATGCCTTCCATATGAGGTAAAGTATTGGCGGGAAAAATACTTACGTAAGTGAAATGATTAGGCAGCAACAATCGCATCCCTAAAGCAGTCAGTAAGTGAATGGATGTGTAATTTTAGAGTGCAAACGCTAAGTTTTCTAAAATGTTATGTTAGCGAGGCTACGATGTTATTTTTAGTTAGTGAGGCTGGGATGTTTAGGGGTACTCTTCCAGAAAATTATAGGAAGTAATTCGTTGAGTGTGAGTTTATCTGGGGTGAGGCATACGATGGGTGTGGCGTAAGGGTTGGGCAGTGCCCAGGGTTTGAAGGGTAGGATGTGAGGATTGGTTCGTGCGATTCCAAAATGAGCGGTATAGGTAATCTATGGTATCATTGAGCATTGGTGTAGAGATAAGTCTTCGTGGAGTTGTGCAATTCTGGTGTCTCGGCTGTGTCCAGTGATCATCCTGGCGGCGCGATTTTGTACATGTTGAAGTAATATATGATGCGATTTGGCTGCATGCTGCCACAGAGTATACACGTTGATGCAGCCATGCTGGTGCAGCATAAGTTGAGTCGTATCATCATTAGATAGATGTGCAATTGGACTCTGAAGGTGAGTTCACGACTTCGTAACAGAGGATATAGGGCGAGTAGAATAGAGATGGCTCTATTGGCAGGATATATCAAGGAACTTTACCAACATTTTTCGCAGTGTCTGGACTTTCGAGTCTAGTTTTAAATTAGGTTTCATTTCTACCCAGTGTTCTACCTCTATTCGTGTTTCCAGTTTCACATTCCATTTTTGTAGGTTCACCAACACCAGTGTATACGTGGGTCTTTCATACTACGCCCCAGTGCTTGGAGGCGACGAATTCCTCAACTTCTTCTTGGCGGGAGCCGTCGAACTTCCAACCTATCTGTTTCTGTGGCCTGCGCTCGACTATTTGGGAAGACGCTGGACGCTGTGTATTAGCATGCTCATCGGTGGAAGCGCTTGTCTCGCCACATTCCTCGCACAACATGGTAAGTAGCTTGCAAGAACTGTTCCAATACTTGATAGAATTAGCTTAAACTATTTGAGATCACAATGCATCCATGGCTAGCAGTGTATTACTATATTAGCAGAGGATAAAATAATCTTGATTTTATAAGAAGTCACTTGACAATTTTATATCGATTCTTTTGTAAGTACAATATACGCTAGCTGTTTATATCAGCACTATTCCATGACAATGTATAACATCATCATTACGTTCTGCCGACAGTGGCAGGACCTTTATGGCACATTCAGCCGTCTCCATTTATCTTGTTCTTGTGGGTCCCTTTTTGTGTTACTAGTGGGTGTTCAGAACGATTCACCATCGCGGCCTCTCTCCCCGCCAAGATAGGGCCTCTCGTCGCCATTTGAAAATCATAAAAACTTGTCTCTGGGAAACCAAGAATGACCAACTCTGAATTTCTGGACAGAAAAAAAATGCAAAGAGAGGAGATAAGTGAAGAACATTCATACCTTGATGTTAGTTACGAGTGACCGTTGCTCAGTTGGTAGAGTGTTGGCTACGTATTCACAAGATCCTAAGATCGATCCTAGCAACTGGCTATCCTGACTGCGGTCTTTCCATTATTCTTCATAGTACCTTCAAAACTAGATCTTGTCTTTCCTTATCTTGATATTTTTATAAATCGTGTCTGAACATTTTCTTTGATGTATCATGCAAATTTACAATCAAAGCTGCCTTCTTATAGTTTTTATCCATATCATATATTATTCTTTTATATAAACAATCCATATGAAATTCGGCTGACAAGCAAACATACTGATGGGACAGAAGAGAATTATAGGCTTTTCCTTCCGTCATGATTAGAATGTTAGAGTATGTGCACATGCAAATTTTGGCCACTCGATCACAGTTACTTTGGGAGATATCGATGATACAAAAATGAAATTCTGTCTGTGGAAAGTGATCTAAAAGTGTGGAAATATCCTTATTTTCTTAAATTGGTGAAAGAAATGGAAGGAAAGTACACAGTATGCCTCATCAGTATGTTTGCTTGTGAGTGGAAATGAAAGCTTACTTAGATTTTTTTATATTTATTTATGGTCTTTAGGCAACTTTGGTTCAGCTTGGGATAGCGTAGAGAAGAGGATGCTGGCCACGGTATTATTTTGAAAGTACCATCTCGGCATTTAACTGATGAGATTAAGGAAATGCTTTAAAAAAAACCTCAGTCGCGCTGAACGGACGCTTTCCAAATATCTTCCGATTGCTAGGTCAACAACACTCTACCAACTGAGTTACGTCCTCTCGGTTATTATTACTCATTATTACAAAGTATATATACTATATGTTCATCATTGTTATAAGTACATGGTGACCAAAGAATTCTTGCCATTTTTGACATCGCATGGAAAGATGTGATCACGGACATGGAAATAAGGACCTCAGGTGTTGGAAAAGGAGTCGGGGTGGTAGGGGGAACATTGACTGTGACCAAGACAGGCACTTTGCGCACTCAGAGCAGTCATAGCTCAAGTAGTGGCGAAGACAAATTAAAATGTCGAAGCAGCTTGTTCGGGGTTGTCTGCTTTATGACGTAGAGTTGGGCTGGTCAGCAGCCGAATCAAGTCGCCGGTTACGTTAAGCCTTTAAGGACAATGCTGTCAATGAACGCCTGGTCATTCTAAGTTGTTTTTTCTCAATCATAACAGAGTAATGCTGAGATGGTACCTACAAAATGAGGTCTTACCTGTCTTGTTTCCCCATAAACCCTTCTCTACCCTGTCCTCAGCAGTACTTGCTGCCACCTTTTCTCAGGAAGAGTAATTGTAGAGAAACGACATCGCTCAGCCTTATTATGGCATACTCCATAGATATCTATATAGTCCACAAACTATCATATTAAAAAATAAATCAACGAAAATAATATTCTAAATACCATTCCCGGATGGGCTTAGTAAGTTAAAAAAGAACTTCTTAATGACAATTCATCACGGCTGCCCTGCTGAACTTCGCACTCGTGGTGAAATAAATATACACCATAAGTTAAGGTGCTCTAACGGGAGGGTAGCCTATGAACCGAAGGCCCCTGGGTTAGATGTATCGATGGTGGTTTATCATTTACCTTCCATTGGATGAAGATGCCATTGTAAGGATCGGATCTATAGATTCAAGTGGACTCCGAAACACTTACTTGTCTTCCCACCGGATATCGAATCCAGGACTTCTTGATTACAAACCAACAAAGGTTACCTTTAGACCGGGGACACCATAGTTAATTAATCTACGTAGAAACATACTATGTATGTACCAAATAATAAATTATGTATAAAAATAAGGAAATTACATTTACAAACACAAAATTACATGACATCGTTACGCTGAGGTTGCAGCTCTAAAGACGAATCCTGGTAAGTAAGGAGAAAGGCCAGCACCACTTTTCAAGCTTGTTGAATTTTCAGACGTTCAGAGGTCGCTAAGTGCGGGCACCAGGGACATGCAGTATTTATTGCAGAGGCTCGAATAGCCGCGTTGGGATGAGGTCGACGTGGCTGATACTTCGCAGCAAACTTCCTTATTCTGGACGAGCCCTTAGAGTAGGACTTATCTTTCATAATATGTCAAGAATTTTGATTCTTCTTCGTTCCCTTCTCTTTTGCCTTTAAACACGTCTTCAACTGTATCATTTAGTATACAATGTATACAGTCTCTAGGGAGCAATATCTTATCTGGCCTTTTTCTCTTTTCTTTATCGTTTCCAACATTTTTCTTCTCTTGCTTTGTATCTTTAGTACTTCTTCATTACTCATCTGCCAGCTTACTCTTTCATATTCCTTCCATACGCTTCCTTCTTACTCTTCCATATTTCGATTTTCTTTCATCGCTCATTCGGACAGCCCACGTTTCGGACTCATTTACATTATACTCCATACCGAATGTTCAATCAATGTTTTTTTCTCAACTCCTTGTCTGAGGAACAGTCTTCTCTTCTTATTAGTGTATACCTCATTTGCCATTGCTACTCTCGCATTTATCTCTTTTCCACATTTCTTTTATAACATTTCCCAAGTACTTGAAGCTGAACACTTTTCTATTTTTCCAGTCTTGATGTTTGCTGTGTAGTGGTTCTAATTATTCATTACAATTGTCATTTTTTTTTACTTGTTTTACTTTGTCATTCCTCATAGCTTCTTGGCCTCGGGGTGGTCGAGGTTATCGCGCTCACTTTCTGAGCACGTGGTCACGTATTGAATTCCTGCTGGGTGTATTGAACGGAGTGGTTCAATGCTCATTTTTACCCAAAACAGTACCTGCTCGAGGACATTAATAATTATTCAATCGATCACATCTTCTGTGTAGCTGTTTTAATATCTTTCTAACGATGCTGCAGCAAGAGTCATATCATCGGCAAATCTAATACACTTGTTTCTTTTTCTCAACTGTACTTCTTTCTCCGTATGATATACTACAATGAAATTTTCTCCTATTAGCGAAAACCACTGTCTGAATCTGTTTTATTACGTGATTGAAGGATTAATCCAGCAAGATATCACTACGGTCAACACTTTTGTGCTGTTTATGTGAAATGCAAGATCGTAATATACTTACACTAGGCTTCAGTGCGGTTGTTCACTTCCAAACTTTTCCGATGGTGGCAGCACAACCAGAGCATGTCATCTTCTCAATTCTTCTTTAAGAGATTTTAGAGGTCAAAGTTGAGTATTCAAAAGCCATTCTTGGCTGGAAACATAGGCGGATTTACTGAGGGGGGGGGGGGCATGGGGACATTGCACATTCCAGTCATTTCAGGATTTAGAAGAGAGACCCTGGGGGAGCAATTACTTTAATTGTGGAAGCTATTCCGGGGGTTTTCATAATCATTCTGAAATTACTGGGGGAGCAATGAACACCATGCCCCCCCTGTAAATCCGCCCATGGCTGGAAAGGATTCTTGATTTTTTTTTCACGTTATAATTAAACGTCAATACAATAAAATAATATTTAAAGGAAAATTGTAAATAAAGCTTCGTTCATGCAATGCTATTCTTATGGAAAAATGAAAGAGAAGCGGAAAGCGAAGGGTGGGAGCGCTTGGGCTGCCACCTAAAATTAGGTTTAACTACCAGGTGTGTAAATATGAAACCGGAATTTGTGCATAGACGGCGTTAGCTGTCACTGTGGTTACCGTAAAACTGCGTCCTTGGCGCCACTTGTTTGTTTTGACTGCTGATAACGATTTGCAACTCACAACCAGACAAGTTTCATGTCATAGTGTAGTGTTTAATAGCGTTGAACATGGCGCAATTTGTACCTACAAACTACGATGTGCGGACAGCACTGATTTTTTTGTTACCATTTGAAAAAAACTGCTGCAGAATCACATCGCATGCTTGTCGAAGCTTACGGTGATCATGCTCTTGGTAAGTCACAGTGCTATGCGTGGTTTAAAAAAAATTAAAAGTGGCGATTTTGATGTGAGAAACGAAGAACGTGGAAGACCACCGAAAAAGTTTGCAGACAGCGAATTGCAACCTTTGTTGGATGAGGATGACGCTCAAACGCAACAACAACTCGCGGATCAATTAAATATGACACGAGAAGCAGTTTCCATATTTAAAAACCATGGGCAAGATTCAGAAGGTGGGAAAATGGGTTCCACATGCATTGACTCAACGACAGTAGGAAAACAGAAAAACCACTTGCGAAATTCTGCTCGCCAGGTACAATAGGAAATCATTTCTCCATTGAATTGTGACTGGTGACGAAAAGTGGATTTATTTCGAGAATCCTAAGCGTAAAAGTTCATGGGTAACTCCAGGAGAACCGGCGACATCGACTGCAAGACCAAATCGCTATGGACGGAAGACAATGCTTTGTGTTGGTGGGATCTATTATGAACTGCTGAAACTTGGCGAAACCGTTAATACCCAACGTTACCGACAACAAATGATCGATTTGCATCAAGCTTTGAGTGAAAAACGATCAGAATATGACCAAAGATAACATAAAGTAATTGTGCTTCACGATAATGCACCAGTAGAAAGGGTACGAGAACGACTGAAAATTGCGGCTTGCCTACCTTCCAGGGGCACCCACCACGTCGTTGTATTGACGTGGTAGGTCGTTGACCTTCCGTGGTAGGTAGTTGACCTCATGACGTGGTGTGGACGTTCGTACAAGACTACGAATGAAATTTGGGTGGGAAAAAGTGATGACGTAATCCAAGATAAGGTTTGGAAATCTCCATCACGTGACAGAGGTCATTGACCTGTGATGTTGACAAATGTTGAGTGCAACGTTATCATGTTGAGATTGTAGTGCTGGAGCAAGTCAGAACATGATTTTTGACGTCATGAGGTCATTGTCCGGGAGGCAGGATAGTACAAGATGTTTGACGTCACGGCGTGGGTACAAGCGAGCAGTTGACTATTGAGGTCAGAAGGTCATTGACAGGATGTAGGAAATTACTTGTTACCTGACGTCATGGTGTGGGTGAAAGTTTTTGATTATATATATAGAGGGCAGTAGTGTTGTATGTATCATTATAAAGAGAGGCAAGCTTCAGTCATGGCAGAGCAGCAGCAAGGTGTAGCACGTCCTGTTAAGTTGGGAGTAGAAGATGTGGAGGACCTTAACGATACATTGGAATTATTGGATAGTAGTTATGAAGAAGAAGATAAAAACCGTACCATATATAGTTTGTTAAAGTCTAAAGTGAAGAGTGAACCATCATTATTATCTTCTTTTTCATTTAATAAAGAGGAGAATGATGACGACGAGGATATTAAGGAAGTCTATTCTTCATTAGTGCCAAAGACAAAGACGGAGGATGAAGATATTAGCGTGGTATATTCATCATTAGCTCCAAAGAAGAAGAAGAATGCAAAGACAAAGCAGCGTGTGTTGGAGGGAGTTGAATATCCTGTAAAGAAACGTTTGTGTTATGATAATACTGGAGTGAAGCAGTCATCATCGATACTATCAAGAGCAGCAGCAGCGGCAGGAATAGCTCCACCACTACTAGGATCAGCAGGAAAAGCACCAGCAACAGTAGCAGCAGTAGCGAAACCAGCAGGAGGGACTCGACTAGTTGTAAAAAGTGCCAAGTGTGGATGCAAGAACAAGTGGGTAGATGAGAAGTGTATTCGTCTAGCCTTACAACAGTGGAATCCTAAAAGTGCTTCGATCTGTGAAGGGTGTTTTAATGAGGAAAATAACCAAACTGGGCATGCGTGTTTAGGCTATATCAAGCCAAATGAACTAGTAACAGGCGAAGAAATTGAAAAACATTTTCGTAAATGTGTGTGGAGACTGATCTTAAAACCTTCAACAGAGAAAGAACTGTATGTTATTTATAAGCAAGATCATCCTGAACTGAGTAATGTTGCTGATGATGAAACAATTATGCGAAATATGAAATATGGACTTTGGAAGGTGGTAAAAGTTCATATGCAAGGTGTAATTGATTTGTTACATGACAAGGATCGTAAAGGAAAAGATCGAGTAAGACTCTAAAGTGCTGTAAAAGGAACAAGTGAAAAAATGTCAGACTATTGTGTATTTTGTGGTGGGATTTTTGTTGTGGACTCGTGTGTATTACAAACTTTTCGTACATATTTAAAGGACAACCCAATTACTTGTAGTGGGTGTAAGTTAAAGATTCTTCATAATAACTGTATATATGTGTGGAATACAGGCAAAGTACTTTCAAAACATTTCTTGAATCAAGTAAATCACCATGAAACGTTTGTGGAGTACTATGAAATTTTCAAACGACAGGGTCATGTAAGTATTTCCATGAATAATTTTTTCAAAACTTGTAGAGAATTAGTTCATAATAGTGAATTCATTGCTCAACTCATACCTGATGTGATTCATGAACAATTTTCTGTAGAAAAGTCTGTAAGTGTGTCTTCAGAACAGTACATTATTGATGTGCAAGGATTTAAAATCTCTACACATGAGTTTATTATGAGAGAATTCTGTATTGTAGCGTGTGATGCTAGTCTTTTATTCCACTGTTTAGTAAAACTTCCATGTGAGATTACGGAAGTAGGACTAGGATATCAAAAACAAGTGCAATGGTTAACAGAAAACTTTCACGATTTACAATGGCACACATCAAATGGATACAGCGTTTCACATCTTCGTAGAATAATTTTTCAATTGTGTTCAAGTGAAGCTACATTCTTTTGTAAAGGTCTTGAAAAAGCACAGTGGATTAAAAAACTATTTCACTTACAAACTGTGAATGATGTAAGTGAAAAGGAATGTCCTGCTCTGAAAACATTAAATTTGAACATTGGTATGTCTAAGTGTACTTTTCATGACCCTGTGGAGGTGAATGCCTGTGCATTAAGAAACTGTTTGCAAATACAGTATTGGATGAAACATGAGAAACCAAAAAATCTTGTAAATACCTTATCAGCCATGCAGATGTAAGAAGCATGTGCAAGTTGTTTTTATAAAACACTTTACTTACTCTTAAATAATAAAGAATGAATACTCTATGAATTTGTTTTTTCATTTGAAATCAGGATAAATGATAACAAAAAGGTTTAAATTATATAAACATATTTATTTTTCTTTAAAATGAAGAAGAGTAGGATACAATTCTATGTACAACGTAGCTTGTTTTTTTGTTTTATGATTTGTTTAACATATTTTACTACAATTTGATCATTTTTTTTCAAATGAACAGTATTGAATTCTGGTATGATATTAACCCTCCTTACACTAAAGTAAATTAAGACTATACAAAATAATCCACAAAGGGTGGATGTATTATCTTGAACCTGAATTTTATTATATTGATACAATTTACAATTTCGTTTTAAGAATCTTACAATTTGCTTAGGAGGTGGTCTTGCAAAGGTATCAAAATAAAAACCCCTTGCATTTTCATTAATATAAATTGCAGTCCAATGACTTCCTCCACTTGAGGAAGAACTTAAATTAACTATAAGTGCTGCTGGAAACTGTACACGAACAGGTAATGTATTAATGGCATAAATGCCAGTCAGTACACTTGCAGATAAACAATCACGTAAAATCACTTTCATCAGTTGGTCCGTCCACATTGTTTGTTATAGGACTTGGTATGTATACACACTTATTTTGATTTAACACTGATAAGCCAAGCTCATAAAATTTAATATAATTTGCATAAGTCCATCCTTCTTTCACTGCACATCGGAAATAGGAGAATCGATGCAAATAATGAACACACTGTCTTGAGGGATATGCCAATTGAGAAAAGTGAGGACACTTTAATTCTTCTTCTAGGTTGATTACACTTTTACCGAGGATAGATTCCAGAAAAAATTGTCTTGTTTTCCCGAAAGTGTACACTACACTACTGTGCTGAGTGTATTTGGTAATCACACTTTTAACTTCACTGTAGGGGGTATCACCATCATTCCAGTGGAGACCGTAGAGATGCTGAGACAGGTAATCGTTATGTAATCGCAAGGCTGTTGTCAACTGGGAGTAGGGGAGAGGAGGTTTAAAAATCCAACTTTGTGAACAATCTAAGTCAGGATTGATAATAACAAGTTCTTTCAAGACTAACCTTTCGTGTTCCTCCTCGTCATTTTCACCACGTGTGAGAGCAGAGAAGTGTACTAGAACCCGCATTGTGACTGAATGAGATTGAAATTAAAATGTACCATCGGTATATACGTTTCTATTTTTATCAATTTCTATAATCGAATCAAACTGAGCATACACAATACATGATACAGACTGTACTAGTGCTTGACTAAAGGATATTTTTATATTAACAGGAGAGTCTCTTACAACATCCCAAGTACAATCATCAATACTTTCTGTAGGAGACAGAATAAATGGGAAAATAGTATAACCATGTGCAAAATCATGAGAAGTAATTGTATGTGCAGTATTTTGATGAAAGATCCCAGTACCAGAAAACAGGGTGAAATAACTTTGAATGAATAATGCTCTTTGAAAATCAGGGGTTAGGGGAGTGGGTGGATAAAATTTAGAACCTACTTGAACCTGCAATTTGTTGAGATTGAAATGTTCAAACTGGAGAGGGTTCAGATGATATTTACCATTCATTGCTGTATTTGCTACGAATCCAATGACAAGGTTTTTCGGTACACTACCCAAAAATAAATTATCAATATTAAATGAAGTTACATTTTGTGGAATAGTAATGATTCGTGTTTCCACTCTAGTGAGTGGTAATTTTGCAGTATTTTTTTCCATGTAAGAATTTAAATGAAGAGATAAGTCAGCAGAAATAGTAAGACGACGTGCATATAATACAACTTCTTGTAAGACAACTTTAAAGTTTGAATTGTCAGCAGCCATTAAACAAAATGAATCTTTGTTACGAAACAGTTTTATACGCAAACTTACTTTATTTGGGAGTATACGATCTAAGTTGGCAATATCTGTAAAGAGACGTCCAAACATTTCAAAAGGAGCACTACCACTAGTAATTTGCATTCTTTTACGAAAACCAGCATTATTTTCATCAAGAGTATTAAATTGTCCAGCAGTATCTTTATGCCATAACGCACATGTGAGATGAGTTTTCGAAGCATCTTCAGAGTAATTAAGTATTGATTCTAAGAAAGCTCGAATAGCATATGAGCCAGAAGAGGAAGAAATTAATTTATCATTTAAATATACATTGACTTGACTGAACATAGAATGAAGAAAGTTATTTACTGGTGCTACAACATCAGCTTGCACTGCTGGTTGATCGCCTTGTGCTGGCTTATATACTTCTAAGTTATCACCATTAGCTTTTGTTATTTTACAACGTACGTACAAGTACAAGTATGCAGGATGAATATATTCTCCAACATCTCCCGGAATCACAAATTCAATGGGGCCCTCTGAAGTAAGTGTAGAAATAGGATGATAATCTTGCATACGAGAAGACTCAATAGCAGTTTGAGTCATGGGGACACTTTGCAAATCAAATTCATTAGTACAACACTCCTTACTTGATGCAGAAAGGAAAGACATTTTATCACCTAATTAAAAATATCCCTTTCACGATAAGACTTTGTCTTCTTTTTCTTCTTTCTTTTCTTAATTGGTGGTCCAACACGTTTAGGAAGACGAAGAGCTTTCCGTTGACGCGCCCGTCGTCTACCACTACCACTAAGCAACTGGTTAATTTTATTTTCCGCTTTTGTTCTTAAAGATGAACCCGCCTGA
>JAGDQP010054723.1:0-12608 GCA_022664845.1 Lepisma saccharinum
TCAAACAAAAAGGTTTCTTTATTCTTTGTGAAATTAACAAGTTGGCTGGTACATAGGCGTGATTCTTAGATTTGATCTTTATCCAACGAGTGGAAATAAATCAAGGACTTTCCGGTACAGAAATAGCTTGAAAAATAGTTTCCGGAACAGAATAACAAGCTTTGGATGGACCTATAAAAACAGTCTGGGAGACGACGGAAGTACATGGTACTAATGACTTCTCTTCGATGATCAATTTTACAATATTGAAAAATCAAGAAATCAGACCCAAGAATAGTATTCCTGTTTATCCATTTCAAACACACACAAAACGGATGCTTTCACCTTCCCATCAATCTTAAAATATAGTAATGCTATGTGTTTACAGATAGAACGATTCTCAGATACACCTTTAATTGAAGTGAGAATGTTCAAAAGTTTGACATTCTTGGGGAGAAGAGAGCGGGATATCATTGAGACAGTTGCTCCTCCATCGATTAAGAAATCAATGGGCCTATAAAACCTTCAACATAGGATAATCTATTACAGACCTTGAGAGGGACTTCAAATTCTAACACAAAACACCGGTCTCTGCTGTGCTGAGATCCATCTAGTTTTCCGACTGGTTTTGAGAACGATATTGTTGCTGGGATTGAGCCTTTGCCAAACAATACTTTGCAATATGATTTAGGCCACTGCACTTGTAGCGTTTGATAGGGCTCTTGTATTTGAAGTACTCTTGTTTATTGCGTTTATAGTTGTCATAATTGTTGCGTTTAGGCACTTGTTTGTTAGAAGAACATGCCTCCATTTGTAACACCAAATTGGACAATTTACTACACAAATACCAATGGAAGAAGCGGCTTGAGGTTGTTCGTTTACTTTTTGAGCAGGTTGTATTGGCAATCGAGAGCGCAATTGCTGTACTTCCTTTTGCAGTTTCAAAATTAAATCTGATTTGACTGAGGACTGGCCGACGAAGACTGATTTTGAGTAGAAAATAAAGGAGTTTGAGCACTGAAAGAAGGATAAACTGGCGAAGAAGGACCTGCCGCTTGAAAATGAGATTGAGTTGTTGATGCCTGAGGCAACAAATATGGATTTAGTGGCACTGGAGAATGATGAAATGGCTAAGAAAGAGGGGCGGCGGGGGGCGAGATTGCCGCTGCAAGTTGAGATGCAGGATTTAAGACATTGCATTTCTAGCAATACTTCTTTTTGACGTTGCCAGATTTTTCTTATCCCTATTCTGTAGAATAGACAAAAGCTCTTTAATATAATTAATTTTCATATCTGTAACGTGGAAAAGCAGATCTGAACGCAAGCCATGTATACAATATCCTGATTAGTAGCTTAACGCATATAGGTTTTGACTAGCTTGGCTTTACTTTAAACGTAACTATATGTAGGTTCATTAAAAGACTGTTTTTTGTTTCGTAACACCTCTTCAGTCTTATACGGATTGCTAGCGCCTCGGAAAATTTCCGTGAATGTTTGCTTGAGAGAATCATAGGTCAATGGTACTCCTGCAGTTGCTGAGTGAGACAGGACATAGTACAAATCGAGCGCTTTGTCTGTTAAAGACGAACAGAACATGGGAAGTTTCTTTTCCGCAGACCAATTGTGTTGATCTGCCAAGTTTTCAAAGATGATGAAGAAATTATCAATAGCAGATGGATCAATACATGAGAATTTTGGAATAGGTGTTAATTCAGCTAATTGTTCCACCAAAGATGGTATGATAGGAGGGGTTGGTCCTCGTTCGGCATTTCGACTAACTTGCAAGAACCCGAGGGAGACGAGCTTAGAGAATTTGAAGGGGGAAAACGTGATGAATTTGAAGGGGAAGAACTTGGAGAAACTGAAGGGGATGCAGTTGGAGAAACAGAAGCGGAAGAATTTTGTGGACCAGAAGGGGATGAAAACAAGTAGTTACGTAAACTAGCTAAAAGCGCTGCTTTCGATTTTGTAAGGATCGGGGATCGAACAGGTAACTTCAAACGTACACTACGAGAATTACTCATAAACTCAGGGGGGAAGGCGAGATATAGAGGGTGGGAGGAAAGGAGAGAGAGAGAACAAAAAAAATAAAGATTCTCAAGCAAACTAACAAAACATACTAAAATCCAGCGAGTAGAAAGGGGAGTTTAAATCCAATCTCCACTATTCTGACTTAAGTGGAAATAAAATACTAGCAAGGAGGACAAGGGTCTAGAAAATCAGCATCTGTACCATCTAAATTTTAGGTGCAGCACACAAAAAGAACTAGCGAGAACATTAAATGAAATTAGGATAGTAAAATAGGGATCGTTACCATTTCAATGTGATTTAAAGAAGACCAGCATCTCCAGCCATCTTGACTTTATATCATCTTTAAGAGAGAGACATAAAGTTTTAGGGATATGTAGCTTAGAGGATTGAAACTCGCTAGTATAGAAAAATAGACTTTTACTAAATTAAGAGGGGATGAAATTCCTATAATCTAGGATAATGGATCAAGGGCTAAGATATAACGACAATGTGTGCAAAATCCATTGCCAATTACCAAATTAACTGCTAACAGACAAGCCAAAATCCAAGATATCTTAGCAGTGATGATCTAGTTTCAAGTCTCTAGGTGGTAGACGAAACTTAGTGACCTTCGTCACGATGACATGGCCAAGGAGAAGTCCTATAGTTGGCCAAGACGCACTTCGAATAATCCTTTCAAGATTGACGAAATTGAATGATATTTCAGTATGAACACTCAATATCGAATCTTGTCTCTCGCTGACGTTCTCCTCCTTCGAAACCTGTTTCATCATACTTCCGCATGGAACTTTTCATGGATCAGGAGCTGCTGAACTGGCCGATGTCATTCACACTTGATGTTGACGTTTCTAGCGAAGACTCGTAGACAGGAATCCTAACAATCCGAAGAATACGTACATAGTTTAATGACGAAATCAGAAAGGAGACTAGAGAGCAATAATAACATGTATAGCAGAGACTTAGCCTGGCTGTAAATTAACTATCGAAATTAAATACTGCGATTTCTAACATAACAATAGCCATTTTGTTATTATACCATCTCTTCAAAACCTTTAACTACAAGATAAAGTCGAACATTTGAATGAGGGTTCGTAGTCCAAGATCCATACTCCTCGAAGATGGGGAAAATACGTACAAATTATATTACAAATGAAATACTGTGATTTCTAACGTAACAATATCCATATTGTCATTAATATATATACAGGTAAATTTATGGTAAGAAGGAAGGGTACTACTTACAGCTTATTTTATTGTTCCATAGGCGAACACACACACTTTTAAACACTATTATGTAAAGAGTACTTGCGATATTTCTGTAATAATGCCGTAGACTTGCTGTAGAGAAGAAACGCACACACGTGGATAGAACAAAAGACCAGGACGACAGTAGCGACATATAGCGGACGCGCATCGTTTGCAGAACAGTTCGTTCAGGATATATTTTCGCACTTTAAATTTTGAATTTAAGTCCATTAGACAACTATGGCTCGGGCCGTATGGATGATGATGGGTTGAATTGGTGGAATGAAGGAAGTGGGAGGAAACGGAAGAACCGCGAGAAAACCCACGCATACGGTGTTTGTCCACCACAAAGCCCACACGGCATCAGCAGGGATCGATCCGACGACCCCTAGCACCAGAGGTGAGCGCTCTACCAACACAGCACCGGCGGCCCCATATATATATTTCCCCATTGTACATTTCCTTCCTCTTCAAACAAATTGTTAACCCTGGTTTCACTGACACGTTCAATCATATCATAACCTCAGCACAGTAGAACGAAGAGTTATCTCCTTATCCCAAACACCTCATCTGTAAACAACTAGACTGTGCCCGTAATTACCCTAACTCCTCCCCACGAAGCTCCCAATCCTCTCACCCAGTACCATCCCAGCCTTCAGGCCATCCAACAACTTTTCGAACTGACACACCCCATACCCACTGCGTCACCCAGAACTGAAAGAGCTCCCCGTCGTGCACCAAAATAGTCTATCGGAAATCTCCAAATCTTAACACGATTCTCACCAGAACTGGACCATTCTCGGCCCCTCCCCACAAACCTGGCAAGTACAATAGTCCCAGCTGTAGAACCGGTCTATTTTTTATCCTAGTCTGAACTTCGTACATCCAGTCACTCATAAGACATACTCTTACAACACTCCGGCAGTAACATATCTTCCAATTTCATTTATCTCCTACTCGGTAACCTATGTTCCGCCTTCTACGTAGGCAAAACCCAAATTCGCCTAACAATCCGTATCAACAACCTTAAGTAATCCTCCAACTCACAACTTCTTCACCTTCCCCATACCTGAACACACTTCTTATTAAATCTGCACCTTCGACGAAATTTTTCGAGTCAGCATCCTGAAAATCCAGAACCTTGACTCACCTGCCACTGTTAGAAAAAGGTGCGAGCAGAAGTTTTCGGCATCAGCCATTATCAGTTGCAGAGAAGTACAAAAGGTAACTGCACACAAACGGACAGTTGGAGGAGGTAGTAAAACAAAATGGCGGATGACTACATCCTAAAACAATTGACGACGTTCTGCGCGTGCCAAAGTACTGATGGGAAACGGGTTTTGGAAACGGTGTTTTGCGTTTAAAATTGAGAAGGAACAATAAATAATAAACAACACCCTTACCACTTCCGTTCATATAAAAAAATTAACTATATGCAATACTTGCATTATTCAAGTTCCCTTCCTTACCACACCAAAAAAGGCCCTCCTCTCTCTTGCCCTCAGAGAACAACACCTGAATTTCACCACCTCTGCTACTGAAATTACAACCAACGCCTCCAAGAGGCTCAACCGAAGCTACTCATCTAACCTCGTAACCAAACAGATTCGCCGCGCATCCTGATACATTCAACCCACTCAAACCTCCAACACTAATCTCAACCCACCGGCTCTAATCACCCAGTTCCATTATAAACTAACCAAGGTCAAACAAATAATACACTCTAATTTCCACATTCTCCAATCTGACCCAGGCACAAGATCAGTATTCCCCACCAAACCTAGATAGGTTTTTCAGCATCCACCTAATCTCAGAAACATCGTCCGTACGAATCCTTCCTCGCCACCACCTCAAACTGCCGCCCTTATATGCAAGAGACACACCTGTAGGACCTGCTCCATTTTCTCAATTCCCCCACAGTCACTATCAATACTGCTAGTGTCCGGTACACCCTAAATCCCAAGGGTACATGCCACACCTCTAATGAATTATACATCCTAACCTACAAGTTCTGTGATCCTTTCACGTGGGGGAGACCGGTGGTGCTCTGAACATTCGTATTAACAATCAGCATCGCGTTGCAATTGGGTAGCTGCTATGAATAAAATACAGTGGCGATCACAGTGAGAGCTTAGGCTCTTCTCTCGCAACCCGCTGGAAGAGACACTCTTTAATAGAATTATATATAGCAATCCAAGCATAGGAGTATTACTTTGTAGATTAACTCGTATCAGTTATTCTTAGGGTATTCTTTTATATACGTAGGACCTTGGTTCTTGATGTCTAGATGATGCCTTTGAGTATAACCTCTAAGCAAAGTTATCCCGTAAGAAGATAAGAGTGCTCCAAGTCAGCACTACCCGTAGCGCCGTGGAGACTACAAAATCTTTACGTACAACTCATAGTCAGGACTCTTTATGAAACAAGCTAAAAGGACCTTACAGCACTGCAACTTGCTTCACGTTCCACTTGAATATGAACAAAACAGAGGTTTAATCTCAAGAAGATAAAAGCTGATAATTTTTTAAAAAAACAAATTTCTACAGGCTGTACCTTATAAGCATCTTTTACATTACTTGTAACACTGAATTGCCAGAGCACTTTTAATTTCATTGTATGTGCTTACGTAATTTCTGACAGATAATATTTCTTCCTAAAATATAGTACATTCTATTATTATTTTAATTATTTACACCATACCTTTAATTCAGCTTCTTTTCAAATAAGATTCATTTATTATTTAACATTTTATGTCAAACCAACACTGTCATCTATATCCATAAGTTTAATTCGTTTATATGCTCATAGATTTGTTTTGCCAAGATCATAGAAATATAAAAATCCTTTTGTAGAATGTTTCGTCATCCCGCAAGTTGCTTACTACATGAAATTCACATCCCATATAATTTTCCCCAACAGCAAAAGAAAAAAAGAAGAATTTTTAACATTTTTTTTATTTTAAAACTTTTTTCTCATTTCAAGTTTATTTATTTATTTAATGTTTACATTGAGTAATATATTCTTTTGTAGATTCTTCGTATCTTTTCATAACTTTGTTATTATTTATCATAATTCTCTTAATACATTTCATAGTAATTCTTCCATTTTGTTTTAATATTTACAATTCGCCACCTCACTTTCATATGAACTAATTCCTCTATTTTTATTAATCACAATCTATGTCATCCTTTCTATCAAACATAATCATTAACATATAATCAAATTATCTTTCCTTCCTATTAAAAAGCATATCGTTTTGTCCATTCTTCTTTAGTAATCTTTAAATAATTATTGTTTTAACAATAATTTCCCAAACTCTTCTCTAAATCAATAATGCAACTTTTATTCGTATTCTTAAATCCCTCAAAATTTGCTAATTAGTTTCATGATATCTTACTATCCTCTCCACAACTTAACTATCTTAGACATCACTTTTCATATTTATAATTAAACTTGAATCTCAGTCTTACTATAAACTTCATATAAGTTTAATCTCAAATTGGGAATCATCGGCTTGTCAGTTTGTCTTTTTCCAATTTCAGACCTCTCCAGTTTCTTTTTAACTGTCACCTTCTTTACCGTATTCATCCTTTTTACCAATTTCATAACCTATCTTTTAAACCACATCATGGACAATTTTTTCACTCTTCCTTATTCTACTCCACGGTCTCTGTCCACACATGATTTCAGCCTTTTTCTTTTACCTCTTGTTTCTCTCTTTTCCACTTTTCATATATCGGTTTCATATCAATATCTTTTCTTACTCTTGTACCCCCTTTTGTTTCTTCGAATCGGTTTTCAAAATTCTTTCTTACTCCTGTTTGTCCGGAAATGACCTGTACACAATTCATACCAAAACATATTGTCATATACGCTGGGATAACAAAAAGCAAATTTGGTCTTGTTTCCTCTTCCATAATCTTATTCTGTTGATTCATTTGACTCTTAAGCTTATTTTCATCTTGACCTTTCGTAGAGAAATTCAATTTTAGAGGATTCGTTGAAAGCGGCATTGGTATTTTATTCTTTGTTGTCGCCCTCCTAGATTTTCGATATGTCCTACCTTTCAAGCTACTACCTTTTTCTTCTTTATTCCTCCCTTCTTTCCTTTATCTTTACTCTTCCTCCATACATTTCTTTCTATATACTTCCTTCCTTTCTTCTTTCTTTTTTCCTTTACCGGCTTACATTTTAATTCATTTCCTTTTACTTCTATCTCATTCACCATCCTTTCCTCCGACCTATCATATATTTCTTTCCCTTTTATTTGTTCTACCTTTTTCTTCTTTTTCTTTCCCAATAAGTTCTACTTTTCTTTCCTCTACTTCCTCTTTTCCTTTTACACGTACTTATCAATATCACATCTTCACTTGAACCCTCTATTTCTTGAAAACTTCTCTTTGAACCCTCTCTATTTCTTGAAAACTTCTCTTTCTAACATTTCGAAAATTTCCCTTCTTTAACTCTTATTCATCTCCTTCCTTATTAATTTCTGTCTCTCGTTGTTCGTTTACATCTGACATTCTCTTATTTTGTTTTGGATTGATTTCTTTCTTTTCTTTATTTGCTTCTATCATTTTATTTTCCTCCACGTATAAATACAAATTCGAATCTGAAATACTACCAGCCACCTTTTGATAATCTTTCAGAAAATCATGTTCATTAAAGGTGGTTCAATTAATGCTGCTATAAACCTGTTGAATTCCTCTTGTTCTCTTTTCCTTTCTACTTGTTCGGCCTTCCTTCTTTCTTCATACTCAATCTTTTCAGACTTCTCCGTTCCTCTTTTCTTCCTTCTTCTGCCTCTTTCTCCTTCCTTTCAGCCTCTTTAAACTTTCTCCTCTCTTGTTCCCATTCCCCCTTCTTCCTTTCACCCTATTTCAACCTTCTCCTGATTCTACTCTTTATGCCTTTTTCTTCTTCCAAGGCTTGCCACTAAAGTAATCTTTCGAACATACTTTGTGTACTCTGAACAGACTTCAAAAACCTCCTTTCTCAACTGTTTTATTGGATCTTACTTCTTCCTCCTCTTTACTCAAATGAGACTGTATCATCTTCCTTTTTCTATCCTGCGGAAACTTTGTCTTCCTTCTAGTAGCATCTAACATTCTTTCTCCTTCTGACGCTTCCTCCTCAGCCGTTACTCGACTAGAATCATCCATTTCGAGAGACCCAATGATGGTCGCCATTTCATGCAAGAGACTCTCTCTAAGCGCACCTATATAGCAATCCAAGTATCTGAATATTACTTTGTAGATTAACTAGTATTTATTCTTACGGTATTCTTTGATATATGTAGGCCTTTCGTTCTTGATATCTAGATGATTCCTTCAGGTATAAACTCTAAGCGAACTTATCCCGTGAGAAGATAGAGTACTCCAAGTCAGCACTATCCGCAGCGCCGTGGAGACTACAAAATCTTTACGTACAACTCATAGTCAGGACTCTTTATGAAACAAGCTAAAAGGGCCTTACAGCACTACCGCTTGCTTCACGTTCCTCGTAAATATCAACAAAAGAGAGGTTTTATCTCAAGAAGAGAAAAGCTGCTAATTTATTTAAAAAACAAATTTCTACAGACTGTACCCTATAAGAATCTTTTACATTACTTATAACACTGAATTGTCATAGCACTTCAACTTCCATCATATGTGCTTACGTAATTTCTGATAGAAAATATTTTCTTCCTAAAACATAGTACATTCTATTCACAAGTCATTTTGCGCCTTTCGACGTCTCTAGGCTTCAATCGTACGGTACCCAATTGCCTTGCTTGTGAATCATTCCAATGGCCATTAAACGTCTAGAAATCGTTGATTGATCAAAATTTAATAATTGTGCAAGTTCTTCTAGAGTTTGATTCAAAGAGTAAAGATTCCAATTCCTCATCTTGAAACTTTTTCGACTAGCCTGGGCGTTTATTATCTTCCACGTCAAAATCGCCATTTTTAAAGCGTCGAAACCAGTACTCACATGTTGAAATTAATGGAGCATGATCACCATAAGCTTCTGACAACATTCATTTACTTTCAGCTGCACCTTTCTTCAAATGAAAGCAAAAAAGCAAAGCTTCCCGCAAATTGCGTTTTGTTGACACACAAGTCGACATATTCAACGCTCAATAAATAATGTCTCTTACAATTCGGCAAACTAACACACATTGTAAACTAAAGCCAGTGCTAATGCGTTGACATGCAGTTAGCAATTATATGCCCCGCAGCGATATAGAAGTAGTTACACCATCTTTTGACAATCGCTTAAAATTAATGCACACTCCCAATAACACTCCAATTAAGCATTAAGCATTGGAAAACTGATGCTGATTTTTAGCTTTCCTGTACAATAGCTAAAAACGGAGTTACGAGATTTTCTAGTTAAGAGGATGATATAATTCAGATACGAAATTTGTTTTTATGCGAAATTCTAATTCTTAAAGAGAAGAAGATATTAATTTCGAGTGTTGAAAAATTATCTAGTATCTTTTAATGAAAGTAATTCATGTTTCTCACGTGTTCCCATGGCTCTATTGAAATAAATGGAGATATTGCATGCTGTTGGTAGGTTTGAAGCGGATGCTTGTCTAAAGTTGATTGCTTTTAGCAAGACATCTAGGAAAGTTGTGTGTTTCCTGGAAGACTAAGTGAATTTAACAGGAAAGGTTCAGTTAAGGGTTTGCAGGAATGTTCTCAGTGACTCTTGTTCGTGGATCCAGATTAAGAAAATGTCATCAATATAAGGAAGCCAGATGAAAGGTTTGTGTGAAAATCCTGGAATTGTTAAGACAGAGTGTAAAAATAGTGGATTATGAAAGCCCGTTCGAAGATTATCTTCGGCAGGACTGAACTTCAAGGAATACAGAAAACAGCTCCTTCAAATACCTTCGCCCAGTCACGAGATGGATATCAGATTAGACTAAATTAACTGATACGAAAAGGAAGTAATTAATGCTAAAACGCAAGCAAAAAGGGAAGTAAATTATGTACCCGAAATCTAGAAGTAAGTAAGTCCAAAATCTGCAAAAACATGGTCAATGTAGTTTTGGGAAGTTTTTTTGGAAACTTCAAGAACAAGAGCTTTATTCTTGTTGTAATTATGTTTTAGTAATATAGTCAGTCTAATATGTGGTATACCCAGAAAGTAAGAAACATGATAAAAAAATATATATTCTTATGTTTTCTGGAAAACAAGAATTTCGACTTAAGCACTTCTAGCTTCAATATACAGAATTTGACTATCAAAAATAAAAACCTAGTACTACTTACCACGAATTGCCCACAGTTATTGTTAAGTGTTCCATCTTCATTGATAATAGACAGCTGTTTCAAATGATGTTTCTTTCCTACTTCAAAATCAACAGGACTGTGCGCAGGCGTTATTTTGACAGCACCTAAAGAAATCTAAACGTCATGAGGTTGTAGCATACCATCAATTTCCTAAATAAGGTCTGTTTATTTTAGATAGAAAGAGAATTATAGCCAGTTACAATTGTTAGAACTAATAGAAGACATATTATTATGACTATCTTGTTGGACTGAATATCATTAATTTTTAGAAGATTTGCATTTTGCTATTTTACAAAAAAAAAAGGGGGGGGCGTACAGACCCCTTAAATAAGTCGCTGGCAAGGAGTCCTGCAATGTGGGAAGTGATGCTACATCTTGCTAGTGTTTCATTCCAGAGTGAAAGTGAAGCAGAAGTGACTTCTGTTGATTACATGACAAAAATACACTTTTTGTACACTAAGCACTAATTCTCGGTACCTTGCAGTTCATATAGGCAGCTATTTTTTTGTATATTACCTCTCTGTACGACGTAGATTCTCCTACCAAAATTTGAGGGTAGGTTTCGATATGGTCTCATTGACGGTTTCCTTGTTATATTTTCCTTACATTGCCTTTCAGGTTTTCCCTTGTTTTGTGATATATGTTGTTGCACACGCCAAAGCATGAACCAAGGAACTTCGTTTAGTTTATGATCAAACAGTACGATACAGCCAGAAAACACAATATTTCATAAGCTTTATTCTCGTAGCAACTATGTAACAAACACGATACAATGATTTCATCAACCAACAAATACAATTCCAATGCCAAGAGTCACGGCAATTTTGAAATAACATCCGCTCTTTACGAACACCTGCATCCGTTCTATACTTATAATATCCACGTGATAGGAAGTGGAAATGATTCAAAGTAACGTAAGTGACAAAGTCGAGAAAAACAAGATCAAACTACAATTCGGAGAGGTCAAACATGAGATAAAACAATAAGGGATTCCGAGCAGCCTGGACAGTCGAGTCAGAGAGACAGGAGAGTTAAGTTAAACAGCCAGTCATTCTTCGATCGAAAGGCCCAAGCGTCCGGAAGGTCTACCATAAGAAGTCAGTCTTTAGTACGACCACAGTTAGATTGGGTAAACAGAGCTCCAGAACGCCGGTACTAGTGAGTGTGTTCAGAGCTATCTCTCACATCAGTTCGACGCCACTTATCCCAAGAGGTCAGAGAAAGGAGTCCACATCCGGCACGAAGGAAGACTATCATCTTTGGTAAGTGGAGTTCCAATAATGTTGAGTCTAGTTCCATGTTCAGTTCCAAGTCAAAATGCAATACTTGTGTCCTATTTCACTAATAAACTTGTAAAAACTCCCATTTAAACCCCCAAAACCATCCGAGTTATCACCCAAAACCTTATCAAAATGGTGGTAGACCCTGTTTCTAACAAGACCCTGTTAAATTAAGTAACGATCCCGTCTCATACGTAATTAGTAACTTTCCGTGCACAATTTTTTACACAGTCCAAATACTTTTATTTTTAGTTAACACTTGCTTTAAATGGTTTTATTAATATGGTGGCGCAAATTAACATATGTTTTCTACAGATAGTTCTCACTCTTATATCGATTTCCCTCCTACCTTTATAATTCTTCTTTCCTTTTGTGAGTTCTCCTATTCAAAATCGTTCACGCACCGCTAGGAAACCAAACTTTCAGCCTCAATCCACGTCCTTGTATTGAAATTCCAGTCATGAGTTTAGAGCATCTAGATACTATGCCATTATTTTTAATTTTAGGAGCGATATTAAGTATGCGGGCGTTATAAAAGCGACTTTAGGTTTTTAGGGTTTTAGAGGTAGATTTTTTAGGTACGCTGACTTACTTGGGCGTGGTTATGGGCAGCAATGTGCTTTAAGGCAAACAATAAATAATTGACATTTACTTATATAATAAGTTTATTTATATAATAAAGAAAATATAAAAATGGTTTACTACAATTAAATTAATTATATTTTAAGATTTAAAATAATTTACATGAAAACTTTTAGAAATAAAATTTTACATTGTTTGATTTATTTAA
>JAGDQP010054724.1:0-13285 GCA_022664845.1 Lepisma saccharinum
GATTTGGGATTCATCTATACACGAGTAGTACTAAATAACAACTGCCATTCTTTCTATTGCCTTCTAGTGTGAGTGGAAACTATTCGCTGAGATTAAAATTTCCCCTAAGTTGTCCGCTTTTGCATCAGAAGTTTATATTTACAGTAGATATTATTATTGTACCTATGCATACAGATTTGTGTTTGTGGGCGTTTACTGTGGTCTATAATCCGGTTACAACAAACAACTCCTAGTTCAGCTGTCTCCACTCCCTCTTCTTTCCTCGCTTTCTGCATTCTCGCAGTCGGATAGATTGAATTCTGTTGTTCCTTTTTCTTTCGTTAGTCGCAACTTATACCCAAAGATCTGTTAAATACCTATATGATTTTTCACTGTTCTTTAGATAGACAAAACATTCTCAAGCCTCTACCTCTGACAACATTGAATCTTGGTTGGATCGTAGAAAAACAAATAAAGCTAATCTGGGGTTCAGCTACGTAAGGTTGTTTTCTTTTTCTTATTCCCTTAGTAAATAAGATTGAAAAGCTTGCATCTTGTCTTGAAGTTTCATTACAAATAAGTAAGTTTGATTTTCAGTAATTGTAAGTACAATTATCAATGAAGTGAGAGCACTGATCGTTGTGAAAACATGCTAATTGCCCTCCAGCAAAATTCTACAATTTTTAGTTTAATTGTTATTAGGATATTTAAAAAATAAGAAACATATGTTAAAGGATAGGAGAAATGCCAACACATTCAGCTGTAGAACTTCCCCTTAAAGTGACTTATCGTGACCGTGAGATCGTGAACTTGAGGGATACACGCTTTTGAGGGATAGTGAATTTGCTGTCTGGAACCATGATGTGACTAGGGATATTCTCCCTTTATAACCAGATATATATAAATTAGTGTTGTCTATCAGGGAGGAAATTAAATCGTTAGAGAAATCAAATAGAAAAACTGAAAATGATCTAGGAGCATCTTTGAATATGACACATGAATAGCTGGATGAGAACACTGGTCTACTTAAGAAACAAGTGATCTGTTAAATACATGTATGGAAAGCATAAACGAATTGAAAAATGAAAACAAGCGTTTATAAAAGGAAATCGATAATCTTAAACTGAAGCTTGAAGATTACGAACAATATAATCGAAATTCCTTAGAAATTTTTGGAATTCCGGAGCAACGTAATGAGAATGTCGTAAGTCTGGTTACTGAAGTTAGTAAGGCGCAAGATGTGAATATTCAAGAAAACCAAATTGACGCTTGTCATATGCTTAGAAAATCAAATAATCAACCGATGCCTGGTATAATTGTAAAGTTTGTGCGTAAAATGGATAAGGACAAACAGTTGAATAGAAGGAAAATTAAGCGAAACCTAAATTGTAGGGACATGGGTAT
Organism: Lepisma saccharinum; assembly: GCA_022664845.1. Lineage (NCBI taxonomy): Eukaryota > Metazoa > Arthropoda > Insecta > Zygentoma > Lepismatidae > Lepisma > Lepisma saccharinum. Next base: position 1,384 of record JAGDQP010054724.1, read on the forward strand.
TGTTAATGGTGGTCCATTTTTTATTAATCATAGCTTATCTCCTGCTAGAAAAAGTGTTTTTAATGAAGCTGGAAGAATAAAAAACGAGCTTGGATTTGAGTACTTATGGATCGATATGAATGGTAATATAAAGTTAAGGATAAAAGCAAATGATTTCAGGGTTTTCGTATTGAAAACTGTGGATGATGTCAAATCTCTTAGAAAATAATGTCTAATAGCAACGGAATTACATTATACTATCAGAATGTTAGGGGTATAAATACTAAGTTCGGAAACTTATATTTAAATACACTTAACTACAATTATGACGTTATTATATTAGCTGAAACTTGGCTCAATGATAATATATTAAATAGTGAAATTCTTGACAAAAGATACAGGTTATTCACAAGAGATAGAAATTACAATAGAGCAGGCGGAGTGCTAATAGCGATAAAGGATTCCATTCAGGCCTACAGTTTTAACATTGACGAGATCGATCTTGAAGTAGTTGGTGTTAAAATAAAAAGGTTCTAAGGGAAGCTTATTAGTTATTTCTGTATATTTCAAGCCGAATACAAACTCAGAAATTTACAATAATTTTTTGCATTATTTGAAAGAGGGGAAATATGGAGTATTCAAGGATATTATAATCTTTGGTGATTTCAATCTACCGAGTATCGTTGATTCTGATTCTGATTTAATGTTAGGTGGATCTGTTTGTAAAATGCTATGTATTTTTTTATCGTTGCACAATTTAAAATTGATAAACAATGTCAAGAATCAGAATGGTAGAATTTTAGACTTAGTTATTACTAATACTAAGGGAAATGTTGTGGTTGATGAGGTTAGTGATCCCATATTAACAATAAATCCCCATCATCCAGCTTTGTCTATTAATTTTTATATTGTATACAGTCTTAGTAAGATAAAATTTAATACTTGTAGTTTTCCGGATTTCAAGAAAGCTGATTTTTTTAAATTTGTTCGCTTCATGGCAAGGCTTATATAACTGTCGCGATCCTAATTTTGCAGTTTCTTATTTCAATGATAAATTTAATAAGATTATCGAAAAGCATGTACCCAAATCCAGGATAAAGAGTAGTAAGAAATATCCTACATGGTTCACAAAAGAAATTTAAAATATCTTGAAATGGAAAGAATATTTTAGGAAAAGAAAGTCATTCTCTTCATTTTACAATAATATGTTTTGTGAACTACGTAGAAGGTCTAAAAAATTAATTAACACAGCGTATAAAAACTATCTACGTGAAATTGAGAATAATGTTGATGTCGAAGTTGGCCAATTCTGGAAATACTTCATAATAAAAAGAGGAACAAGAGCGACTATCCAAATGATATGGAATATAAAGGTACTGTATTAAGAAACTATCAAGAAATTGTGGATGGGTTTGCAAATGTATTTAGTAATATATATAATGATAAGACACCCGATGAAGTTATAGATGGAAAAAATGATTTCCGAGTTTATTACAATTTAGATATAAAATAAATAACTAGCAGAGATTATGTAACACCAGTGAAGAAATTAAAATCACGTCGAACTTGTGGTCCTGGTGGAATTCCTGTATATGTTTTTAAGGCGTGTAGTGAACTATTAGAAAACCCTTTACTATTTATTTTTAACTTGGCAATCGAATCTATGGAAGATAAGTAGAGTCTGTCCAATATTTAAGTCTGGTAACAAAACAAATTTGGAAAACTACAGGCCAATATCTATTTTACCTACCCCTGCTAAACTACTTGATTCAATTTTATTCGAAAAAATGTTTAGTCATGTAAAACCATTCATTTCACCTTTCCAACATGATTCCTACAGAAATAGATCAACCATAACTAATTTGTCAATTTTCACTCAATTTATTTCTGAATGTTTAAATTCTAACCGTTCTGTCGATGTAATATATTTAGATTTCTCAAAGGCATTTGACAAACGTGATCATAGTCTTTTGCTTACAAAGTTGAACACTTATGGCATGTCGACAAGGTTGATTAATTTAATGAGATCATATTTATCCGATAGAAAGCAGTACGTTTCGTACCGATTGTCGAAATCTAACTATTATAAGGCTTAATCAGGAGTACCTCAAACTTGGGGCCACTATTATTCCAATTATTTATTAATGATCTACCGTTGGAGATAAAGCATTCGAAATGCTTATTTTTTGCAGATGATGTAAAATTATTAATTTGTAACTCTTTAGTATTTTTTTTATTTCTCACGCAGCTCCCGCATTTTCTCCCTTCCAAGGTGGCAAATTTTCCGCATTCGAACTCTTCTAGATTGATATGTCTGCTATTGCTACAGATAGACAAACAAGAGATAAACAATTGGGGTACTCTAAAAAGATCACGTATAAAGAAAAAAACTGATACAACGTTATTACAAGAACCAATTACACAACAGCTATTCGTGGATGAAGCAATGTATTTTCTTCTTGTAATTTACTGCGTTTGATCAACCTTCTATTTTTCTCCCTTTTGCGGAATTCCAGACTGATTGTGTACTCGCTGTATGAAGGATTTAGTTCAATGTTATTACGAGCTACTATGCTATGTAAATAAATAAAATTCGACAGGTGAGGCTTCTTCAGTGGTACTGAATGAATCTATAGTCACAAGTTTGCCGGATTTCCAGCTTGAACTTTTTAGTTTTAGTTTTCTTGTTTAGTCTTGTTTTGTGTAGAATCGAAAATACTTTTCTATTGTGTGTAAACGTCTTGGTTTAGTTAGGAAAACTCGGGTAAGTGTCCCAATTTGAAGAGGTTCGGTAATGGATATTAACAAGAACTTTATTTTCTCTTATCCTGGAATTTCTGAGCAATTTTCTGTTCATTACACTTATTTCAAGGAGAATGTCATTTTGATATTGATACGTGAACAAGAAAACACTTAGAACATAAAACATGAGCTCACATTAAGTATTAAATTTGTAGATACCTTAAAAATTACAGTTGCTCTCGTAAATTAAGTTATGCACGTTTGTTTGTGCCACTGGTTTATTAATACAAGTGAAAATACATTTTTCTGGTGGTAGTTAAACATAACTGTGAGTTTAAGACCGAAACAAAAATATATTGTTACATTTTGTTAAACTCGATTTCTAAAATTAATTAATTGCATCAGAAACAATAAATGATTCTGCATTACTATCTAGAATAGAAAGTAAGCTTAGAAGGATAATATTACATTCGTAATTCCATAATATAATATTGAGACATTTTGAAGTATCATGTGTTTATAAGAAATATGGAAGAAAAACAATATTGAATAATACAAAGAAACCTGATATTATAGAATCCGTAACCTCGAAAGTATCTTTTCATCTATAGCTGTGATTTCTTCATAATTCTTTCACTGGTATTGAGTTTTATGCTGAAAGCAGCTGTCACTTATTGGTGCGACTGAAGTGTTCTTTTTCCTTGATGACATGCGTTCTTCAGAGGGTTTCATCGATAATACTCGCAATAAAGCAATCGGCTCTTTTGGCTAAGCAAATTCTTGAAGCCAGGAATCTCTAGCAGAAACGTCTCTTCTTCATCGATGACGTTTGATCTGATTTATAGGTTTCGTGTCAAGCATCCAAAAGTAGAACATCTATAAGGTTTTGCGTTCGATATTAACATTGAAGATGTCCTGCACAAAAAAGTAGGGCAAATGTCATGACAACAAGCCACGGCATTTAGAAACCTTCAGTTTATTATCTTCTTTTATGTACACGTCTTATCCATACAGTCTTATAGTTTCATTGAATACGTCGAACTAGAACTTCCAATGAATTTAGTGATGTTAAATAGAAGTATTGTAAGTTAACAAGAATAACAATAATATGGAACAAATGGAAGTTTCATATTATTTCCTAGTATACAAATAAAACAAAAATTTATAAACCTTCCTGAGAATGTAAAAACCTGTAACATTAAAGATTTCCCGTTAAAACAGGGAAGAAGAATTAATGTTGAGAAATCGACCTTGGTATATTCTATGGTACATCTGTGTCACTTCTCTTTTCTGATTGTTTTGGTTTCCGTAATAACCGTTGTATTTCAGATTTATATGATTCTATAAACCTTTGGTGTGCAGCCACAACGTACAAAACCAAAATATCTAAAGTGTAAAATATCCAAAACAAAAATGTCCAAAACAGTAATATCCAAAGCTTAAAAGTGTCCGAGTTGTAAAATATTAAAAACAAAAATCTCAAGTGTGTACATGTCCAAAGCAAAAATGTCCAACACAAAGTTGTCCAAAGCAAAAATAACCAAACTGAGAAATCCATGTACCATCGAAAATACGTCCAGAAGCAAAAATTTCCAAAGTGTAAAATGTACATTTATTTCAGTTGGTATGCTTCCAACACCGTATTTTTATTTTCCAGGTTTGGCTTCCTGGAGTGACTTTGATTTTTTTTTTTTTTACAATTTGCCATGGTGAAGCCATGGCAACACCCACTGGAAGAGTTACGCCCTTTTTATGGGGAAAGCTTTGAGGGATAAGGCGGGATGGATGAGTTGGAGCTGGTCTACGAGGTTTTAAGGATCTCTTTATTCTGTATTATTACAAAATTTGGATCGTTACGATTTTGCATCGTAACCATTTGCTTAGGTGGAATTATAAGAAACTTAAAATATGTATATGATAAATTAAAAACAAAATGAATTCAGAAAGTGCTTGCACGCCACAATCACAACATTCAGGGAAGTTAGTGTAGACGAATGAATGTTATCTTGTCCCCGGGGCTACACGGGGCGCTGATGGGAGACAATGTGCGCCCTGTTAGTATTTGTTGATGGATTACTGTGCGCGTGATGGAAGTATGTGATGATGCGGGTGCGGAGTGGCGAGTGGTGTGAGTTCTGGAATGTGGTGATGATTTGGGGGAAGAGAAAAAAGGTATATACTGAGAAGAAGTGATACTGGATTGTCGATTAGCTGCTGGCGAGGATGATCATGGTACGTGGCGTTATCGTATAGCGTATCTAACAACAATGGGTGATAATCTGCATATCGACTTGTGATGTAGCGTGTGCGTAAGGGTTCTAAATGAAATAGCATATTGGGTATAGTGACTCGTGCGTAAAGATCTGCTGTTGGGCTGGGGAGATTGATTCGGTAAGCAATAAGGAATGCGTGTCGTTCGAGACTTTTGAGCTTATTATAGAATGAGGATGATGCTGCAAGCCAAGCAGGGTGCCCATAGGTTAAGACAGGTCTTAGAAATGCTTTGTACGTATTGATGATAGTGGTTGGTGCTAGACCCCATGTTGTGCCTGTAAGTCTTTTAATGAGATTTAGACGGTTATAAGCTTTTGTGGTGATCTCTTTTAGATGTGGTTTCCATGTTAGATGATAATCAAAGATAATGCCTAGGTACTTGACAGTGTGTGATGGTTTGATTCGTGTTTGTTGTACTGTACGATGAAGTTTCGAAGGGTTTCGTTGAACACGGGAACATTGTTTTGGTGGTAAGAAGACTGTGTTTTAGCAGCATTGATTGTTAGTTTCCAAGTAGAGCATCAGTTGGTAAATGTGTCGATTTGCTGTTTGCATTGCACGGTTGATTTGCTGAATGGTTGGAGCTGTGACTAAAAGACTGTGTCATCTGCATATTGATACAAGTGAACAGATGCTGGTAAAGGTGGAAGGTCTGTGCAGTACATTATGTAGAGCAATGGGGAGAGTGCTAATCCTTGTGGAACTCCTGTATGTAAATATATGGGAAAAGAGCTAGTGTGGTTAATGATGATGTATGCGAGACGTTCGGTAAGGAAGTTGTAAATGAATCTGATATATGCTATTGGTAGATGAAAGATAAGTAGTTTGCAGATGAGTCCTGCGTGCCATACTTTGTCGAAAGCTTTTTCCAAATCAAAAAGAACGCGGCATGACGGTTGGCTTGTATTGTAATGGGTGATGATATGAGTGGAAAGACGGAGTAGTTGGTCCTGGATACTGTAGCCGGGGCGGAATCCTGCTTGGTGTGTTGGTAAAAGGTTTCGGTCTTGTAGGTGTATATGGAGGCGTTTTACTATAATTCGTTCAAGGATCTTGCTTAGGGTGGAAGTGAGTTGGATGGGTCGGTAGGAGCATATTTTGTCAGGAGGCTTGCCGGGTTTGAGAAACATTAAGGTTTTAGAGGTTTCCACTGTGTTGATATGTATCCTGATCGCAATACAAAGTTGTAGATGACTGCTATAAGTTGGAGTAGTCGATAAGGTCCTTCCTTAATATATCGGTATGTGATACCGTCCTGGCCTGGAGCGGTATTTTTCTTTCGAGCGGTGGTGTTGACTATTTCTTCGACGATGATAAGTGCGGTGAGAGGCTTGTCATTCCTGAGACTATGATCTGTGTTTGGTTGTAGTTCTGGTGATACTTTGAATTTTTTTTGCTAGCTAGGCTAGCACCCCCAGAGAGCTATACCCTCTATTTATGAAGGGATGACTAAAGAAATTTGGATACCTAGGAAGTGGTAGGTGGGCTAAGAGATTTTTTTCTGAATCATTTAATCTTTATATCTTCACTTAATCTGGGTCATTATGAGTTTCCCTCATAATCATAATTGTGGATATAAGAAAGCAGTTGTGTAATAGTGGAGAATGATTAAATGGGCATGAGGTGCACTAGACGAGACAACGCTTTGGCACAAATAAGACGAATGCGTGATGGTCTTCTGATTTAGGGGCTACTCTAGATCTTGATGTAGACAGGTGAGCCCTATACGTTCAAGATGGTCACTGTTCCTGGAGTGACTTTGAAATGATTTTTTTTTGCTAGCTATGGCATGTCATAGCTAGCGCCCTCTAGAGGGTTACGTCCTCTTTAGGGAAGTAGATGTTTTGGACAAATAATTTTGGAAGAACTTTGGCTGGTGTAAGAGATTTTATTTTTACCTCGGCATTTCATGTTTTTCTTCTTTTCACGGTGGCGTATTTTGCTAAGTCACGGGTTTGTGCGGGCTACGAGATGTGTTATCAATTTGTTTTGGGTGGTTGGATGTAATCTCTATGGAATAAGATCGATGGGTTGATTTGTTATCTTATATGCATCTGCTATTGGCAAATCAGGATGATTCGGTGGCAGCGAGTGATGATAGATGGTGAAAAGAAGGGAAAGAGGTGTGTTTGTTATTGGGTTGTTATGGTGGTATTCTGCATCTAGGTTGAGTGTTTCATGAAGCAATGGATGGTTTTCTTGGTATCTGTTTGTGAAATACTTTTGGCGGAGAGACTGTAGGTTGAAGAGAATATGGAGAAAAGGCAGTCTATTGTAGAGGTCTTGAGTTGGACTTGGTAGCTTTATCCTGTAGGCTATTCGGGCTGCGTGTCTTTATAGTATCTATATAGTTTAGACACTGCAAACAATAAATGGGTGTATATTTTGCAGTGCCAGTGTTATGAAGTTTAATAACTGTTCTACTGTCACAGGTTGAGCAGTTGTTATCTCTGGTGTTGTTTGGATGGTCCTGTCATGCGTTCTTATCGGTACAACTAGGTCTGGTTTATTTTCTTCTGCTGCAGGTTTTTGTTTACACTTATGACTGTACTTGGGGTAAGGTTCTTCGTAGGTTGAGCACTTTGGCTGTTGTTGGATGTTAGTGCAAGATTTGGTTGCATGAGCGCCCATACAGTATCCGCATTTCGGCTGGTTCCTACATTGTTCGGTAGTATGCGTGTTGTATTCCTGGCATTTTCCGCAGCGGATTGGCATTGGTGGTTGCGTTCTCGACGGTTCCACGCGATATCAACGTCTGTAAATATATGCTCCTTGTTCTAACAGTGTATCTATTGTTTCTTGAGAGGATGTGAGTATCCGTACGAGATATGTTAGCCCTGTTGCATTATAGATTCTAATAGTTTAGTGAGTTCATTACCTTCATGTTCTAATTCTGCTTTTATTTCATCGTCTTCAAGTGTTGGATTTATGCCACGTATGACCACAGATAATGTTGGTGTACGTCTAGGTGGATATGGTTGCTTGATGCCTTATGGTGTCAGTTTGGTCATGTTTGCGTTTTTGCCAAAGATCTCGAAGCTGTGCTTGTTTCTTATAGTTGTGGCAAAGTTTACATAGGTACTCTTGATGATAATCCCATTACGTGTAGGAATCATTTGACGTACAGTGTCTCTCGGAATGTATTTAGTTATTTGCTGGAGTAACAGTTTTTCTGACTGGTATTTTGTATCAAAGTTTGTAAGTAGAAATGAATAGTACTTCTGTTTAGTAGCTTCCAGTTGAGTGTCTACGATCATTGGCCTTGTATCAGAATCAGATCCTGAACCAGAGCCCGAAGCATGGTGATGACGTTTATGTGGAGGAGACTCTGTTCGATCAGCTGCTTACTTCCTTAGTGGTGATCGGGACCGCTCAAGACTTTTAGAACGTGTGTTAGCTTTTAGTGGATTCAGTTTTCTTTTTTCCGATTCGGTGGTGAATTTAGTTGAACCTGGTACAACTGATGGTAGTCCAGAGTGGAACATGCTTTTTGGTATATTTGGAATGCTTGAATGGTGTCCAATATTTTTTTCCGTCCATTTTTCGATATCGTAAGCCAAGGTCGTCTGTATATTGACTGTCAAAAACCAAACTCGAAAACCTTAATCAGTGGCTAATATCGTCAACGTTTTATCAAGTTATTTTGTCTAAAAAAATTCGAAATACCTTAGAGAATAGCCAAAGTTGTTATTTGATAACAATCAATCCTAGCTGTATAATTCTTAGTAACAGATAACCAGATCTTAATAAATAGCTAATTCTATACAGATAACCAATAACCAAACTCGTAAACCAGATAAATAGCCTATAACAGTAATATCAATAGTAACCCTTAAATAACTACGGACTCGGTGTATCTTTTAATTGCTCAGCAGCAATAACGTTTTTTGACAGGTGTCTCCCCAGTAAGATGACTTTGAAAAATTTTAGCACTTCTTATATGTTATAAAATACAGTAAAGCAGCTATGAGAATTTGTTATTAAGTTAATAATGATTATGAATTCATCTCTTGTTTGTTTCATTTATGTTTGCTAGAGTGAAAATGTATATTTAAGAACACTTCTGCATTAAAGAAAAAGTAAAAACAGTTATTTTATAATTAAAATTGTTGATGGGATAATACGAAAAAACTCTAATGCCATCTATTGAGCAATTTTATAATCGAGAACCAATGTAGAAAGTTTGGTGCCGAGCCCTTTTGTTCGTAGAAAGATAAGTAAGAGCAAGAGCACTTAACTTGGTAGCTGCAGTTTGGTCTTGTGATGAAGACGTGGAACACTTAATAGAAAGCTTCCCCCCTTCGGGTTTTTACCCTGGCACAAAGGTTCTGTGCTGTACTGAAAGTGTTTCCAAGTGGGTTCCGGAAGTTGTCTTTACATGAAAACTAAAGCTGAAAGTTTGATTCCGAGCCCTTTTGTTCGTAGAAAGATAAGTAAGAGCGAGAGCGCTTAACTTGGCAGCTGCAGTTTGGTTTTATGATGAAGACGTGGAACACTTAATAGAAAGGTCTCTTTCTTCTGTTAAACGTGTCCAAGAGACTAGCTGTGTACTAACAAGAGATTAACAATCTTTTAACATTGTAGTCACTCGTTAGCACAGCGCTATTTACTCCAAGAAACGTTTCTGAATACGGTTGGATGTGAGTACAACTCAGTCGGTATAGGAATTATACCCGGTGTGAGAACCATCTGTTAGCCTTGTGGTGAACTATATTCCTTGAGCAAATGAGTAATTTCGAATGGCGTGGAAGAGAGAAACTGTGTTGCATCGCGCATAATGAAAACCAATCCAACCATATTTGTCTAGCGTGTGACAGTGAACTGTGTAAAATTTCAAAATACGTATATAAGATAGTGGTGCAAAATAACACCGATAAATCTACCTCACTAGATTCCTGATATGAAAAATAAGAAAAAAAAATATAGACAATCGAGTGTGCATAAATGCTTCGTTTTGTCGCTATAAGCTACCAAAACCGTGAGAAAATAAATTTTAGAGAGTGATATTTCCAATAGCATTAACGGTAGAACTGCGGGCTCAAGGTATTTTCAAAGATTTCAAACCTGCCTTATCCAAAAATGCATATTCCAAAATTGTGCAATGAGTGCGCAAGGGATTCCGGATTCCCAAAAATTCTCTGAAGTAATGATGGGTCCAAATAAGCATGAATAGGACTACCTTCCAGTAAATAACAATAGATCGTTAGTGGTAAGCCGATGTCTCAAACAGTTTTCTTTTCCGGAACGAATTTTTAATGCATAAGAAAGAGAAGTAAATTGCATACATCTCAACGAATATTTGTGGTACTTTTTGTCAGTAAAAGAAATTGACATTGCTCGGTTAGATGCTAGTGATTAGGTTTATCATCTGTATTCATACCGAAAGTCGTCTTATTCGTGCTTATTTTCACTCGCATTCACTCCAGAGAATGCTTGGGATTATCCTACTTTCTTTGGGAAATCCCTTGCGCGCCCATTGCACAATTCTGGAATATGCATTTTTGGCTATAACAGGTTTGACATCTTTGAGGGTTCCTTAACCCCTCAGTTCTACTGTTAATAGTATTCGAAATATCAAACTCTAAAGCGCCTATACAAAACATTTGTGCACCCTCGATGATATGCACTTTTCTTATTTTTGTGTCAGGTAATTATTTTGTAAGTTCTATTTCGTAACAAGAAATGTAATTCAAAGTAATGCACATAAATTATGTATAGTTTCCAAAACATTTCCATTATGTATAAAACATTTCCAAAACCGCCGTTGTCTAAGTGTCATAAATGTGGGGAAATGGACAAAAACACTCTTCTTATTTTTCAAAGCTAGGGAACATTTGCAGCAATGGATATCTTGAGACATAATGGTAGAAGTATTACTAGGCCAAGATTTAACTTTTGTAAAAAAGAATTAAGATTGAGAACGATATGATATATACAAATTTTACTGTTAATTTTTGTTTCTGTCCTTTGCTTTCCTATGATAATTAAATCAGTTTGCGAACGTTCGAGAATCATAAAACGTTACTATGAGCTGGAAAATAATGAAATGCACTTAATAATGCCAATATCTCAATTTTACATTTTTGTGGACAAGGGCGCTTTTTCAAATGGACTATACATATGTCTGTAAAATATTCAAGGACTTCTTCTGTTTTAAATTATTTTCGTTTAGACTTAATGTAGAATATAAAAACTGTAACTTTGGAGTTATTTTGGCGCCAGTCAAAATCGCTGCGCGGGCCGTAGGTTGGAGAGCCCTGTCTTAGATGCTCTTCATGATCCACACTGTAAAAAGTGGAAACACGAAATGGACGAAAGTTACTCCGCTTTGTGGAGAAATAAAGGTCGAAAATTAGCGTTTTGTTGTATTTACGCTTAAACGTGGATATAGTGTAAGCTTTTTAGTGGAAAGATTGGTAAAATTAACTCCATTTTAAAGTTTAACAATTTTTCTTTTGTAATAGCTTAACGTTAACTAAAAATAGATTGAAACTAGCCAGTGATTTGTCCGTGAACGTTCAACTTATTTTACGCTTAAAAGTAGGTCATTTTCTAATCGAAGTGGAAGCTAAACTGGCAATTTTGAGGTTACGTACTTTTGTGGATGAAGTTTAAACCTTAGTTGGATATTATATAATCCAGTAACAGGAGTAACATTACTTGCTTGTCACTGAACGCCCCGCCATTTTGAGTGCTTATGTTGCCTTTACACTGTGAACAATAAACAGTTCACTGGTGAACCGAGAACGGCAAGGATTGTATTGGCGGAAAGAGAAATTAAGTTAGGTATAAATCTTTACACTGTAGGAAACGTATCTCTCCTTTCTTCACGAGGCATTCCTCGTAGTAAAATCAAAAACGTGTTAATGATTAACCTCCTTCGCAGTAAAGCCCTAGCTATAGATAT
>JAGDQP010054726.1:0-13285 GCA_022664845.1 Lepisma saccharinum
ACGAAAATAAAAAATCGGCATTGATCGAACTCTTGAATTGGTTATGAACTTTCTTCCCTGAAAGTTAGAACTCTCTAGGCTTGAATTTGTAGGAGCAGCATTGAAATTTCGTACAACGATTAAAATGCAGACACATACGCGAAGTAAGTGCTACCATCTATTCTTGGAGATCGCTACTTCACAATAACCTTATTGACTAGAGGAGATTATTTTCAGGTAGAAACAAAAGAAGCACTTTCGTTTAAAAGAAGTTGTTCTGTCTTCACATGGCAGATTACCGCACATTCACTGCAGCTTCGTAGAGATCATACTGACTAGTTCTTTCACAACAAGCAATTTTTCCATCTGGGGTTATAGTTGTGGAGGTACATTGCTTTAGCGATCTTCGCCCGATGGGCATCTTCCCTTGAGTGACTCTACAACATTCCCCAATTACATTCTGTCACATGTTTCAACATTTTTTTCGAAGCGGAAATTCTGACCAACTTAATTTTCTGTTGTGCATAAATTAAAAAAGAAAACACGCATAAAGAAATTAAAAAGTTATATTTAAAATATGTTTTTGTAGACATATTCCACAATGTATTTATCAATGTCATTATGACTAATGGGAAGCGGAAGAGAAAATATTTCCGAATACAGAAGAGGACTATATTACGCTGAGAGATCAAAGTACATGAGTCGCTCCGAAAGTAATGCATCTTATTTTTTGATCATCGTTGTAGATGACGTCAGCATCGAACTTTGGTGGTGTTGTAGTAAACATTGAACCTTCCCGCTGATGTTCTGTTAGTTTGGTTGTTGTTCGATAGATAGCGGCAGCAAGGCAGTCTATCAAAATAGCGTCTGACATAGAGGTACGTATGAAACAGAGGTCTTTCATTGAATTTCTGCCGAACAAATGGACCCAATTGGTATCCGTAGACGCCTGCTGAAGGTTTTTGGAGACGATACACTGTATGTGAGTACAGTGAACCTGTGACTAGTGCGTTTCAATAGTGACGAAAGTGATATTCACGACAAAACACGTCGTGGGATGATAGCTGAGCAAAGACAGTTGAACTCCGAGGACGTGGTTTGTTGTGAAAACCACTTTTGCTACTGTTGAAACCACAGGTTCACTGTACTCACATCAACTGTAGTCTCCACACAACTTGAGCAAGCGTCTATGGATATCAATTGGGCCCATTTGTTCGACAGAGAAATTGAATAAAAGACATCTGTTTCGTAGGTACCTCGATGTCAGGCGACATTTTCATAGACTGTTATCCTGCTAACAGATAACTGATATCCTGATAACTGCTGCTGTTATCCATCACACGACAACCATACTAACAGAACATTAGCGGGAAGGTTCAACGTTTACTACAACAGCCACCATTCTAACGTCATCTGCAGCGATAATAAAATAACAGGCATTACTTTCGGAGCGATCTAATATTAGAAACACTTACGGGATGAAGTTTGTATTTCCCCCCTCGCCCAAATAACAGCAGTTACTGAACGATGTATGTAGGGCTGAGCAATTTTTCGACATATCGATCGATAAGTATGTTGTATGCTGGAAATATGGATGTCGAGAAAAATCGAAACTTAATATGTTGAAGATTGATTGATATTAAATGAGTTTTCATTTAATCGATATTTTACCTCGCCATGTTCCAAAATAGCGTTTAAAAGCTTCCAACGTAACTTCCAATATAATGTTTATTGAATTTAATGACATGAAAAACTTATATTTCAATATTAATATTTTAATGGACACTCTTCTTGTGCTCGAGTTACAGTGAGGAGTCGTTCTGGATGTAATTTTCCAAAATGACGGTGATTTTCGATTATAGTATACCGTCATAATTAATTATCTATGATTACATGACAAAGATATATGAAATTATGTTAGATTTATATCATTTTTAGGTTTCAAAGCACGTTTCATTTGGATATTTTAACCCAGTTGAAGGTTACCAGGCGGCCATTTTGAATTACGTCATTAGTGAGAAAGTGTAGGGGATGAGAATGTTACCACTCAAGATATTTATGCTTCTTACACATCCACCTAGCGAATCCAACAATGATTTGCTCTCTGCAATAACTTGCATACTGAAGTGTGTAGCATAGCTCATATATTATCAATTTTCGTTAAATCATTATTATTTTATAAGATATTAATTATTCTTAATTTTATTAATTCACTATTTTTTTATTGTTGATTTAATGATTTAAATACGATTATTGTATTATGATTATTATGTATGGGAAAAGAGTTTGAGTTGGTGCTCGATAGATGGCACCACCGTTTTTGTTGAAGTAGGGAAATGAACAAATATTAATTATACTTGTTTTAATGAACTTATTTATTTATCAGAATGATTCAACATTTAAATCAATACTAATTTTAAAGTTTAACAGCAATTGAATTAATATTTATATTGTTATTATTAATTATATGTCTTTAATCGCTGTAAGTTATGTTTCCTGTAATGATATATTATACAATTGGGTTGTTATCTTTTTTAATTCGAATTAAGTTTCAGTTTATGGTACTGCTTTTTGCAGTCCTGGTAGTTCTATTGAACTCCATGATCACATAATAAAAGATAGTTCCTTTATGTCCTCCTATTTTTTATTTGTCTACATTAAGTTTACCAGACCTCCCGCTGGAATACCCCCTATGTACCGATAGCACGCACGACACCTAAGCTGGGTGGGACTGTGGCATGATATATAGCCTGAAGGTTTTGTCCTTCCGTTCCACATTTTTCTCCATCGATGACAACCGAACACTTGAAACTAAGCAAAGAAGGATGTTGTCCATTTAGAAGCCCTGAGAGATGTTACGCGTGTTACTGGCAGCAGGACTGAAAGACGTAAGGGCGATTTTGAATGGAATGGTAACCGAAACCAAATTAAGTTGCTTTCGGTGTAGCGAAATCAAATTAGGAACCAAAATATTCCAGAAACAGAAACCAAGGTTTGTGAAAAGAATCATTTAAAAGAAACCAAATTAATTTGGTTTTTGTGTCGCTCAACCAAATTAGAAAGAAAAAAAATAATATTCCATGAAATATTCGAAAGTAATTAAAGAATCATGAACCCAATTAGAATTGAAACAGGTTTCGAGAAATAGAAACTGAATTCAAATGCTTATTCTTCCTCTTTTAATGGTGATTATCACTGATCTTGACTAGACATTATGGAAGCTATATTCTCTCAACATCTTCTCATGTCCGATATTGCAATAGACGCTTTGTGCGGATTTGATCAGTTCATCCACGCGAAAGGTTGCGTTTAGAAGTTCTTGCCAATATCTTCCATATCCTTGTCACCGCAGCATTTGCTCGCTATGGGATGTCATCAGTTAGGTTACGTCTGAGTTATCCGTAGGTTAAAGTTGCCATAATTCTCTTCCACAAAATCTAGGTATTAGTAGCTATACTAAGATCTAATGCTACCAAAAATGATTCCAAATATTAGAATATTCGAATTTCGTTTAACATCAACTATTGTTCGACTGAAAATTTAAATATTGGTAAATTCTTGAAGTATTAGGTCTGTTCATACATTCGAGATGCCAGAAATAATAGAATATTATTTCGAATAATCGTAGTCGAACAGTTGGTGTACATCTCTAATAACTGTTTACATTTAATTCCATTCCGTTAATAATCTTGTATTACTGTTCCCAACATAGAAGTAAGTCTTGATACAGAATATACATCCACATTCAGAGCACCGTACTTCATACAACATTAACCAATGAGAACGAAGGAGTGCACAATCTGAACTGGAAATAGAAATCTCGTCTCCCAGCGAAGTTAGTTTTACGCAAGAGTGCCGCTAAATTTTGTCGTACTATAAGAAGTAGAAAATACGAGTTAACGCAAAATATTGAAACAAAACTTTGTTTGTAATCATAAATAAAAAGTTCAGAACTAATTTTATAACAAGAATCTGTTTCGTTTCTTAGATATTCAATTCACCCGGAAGAAAAGAAAGAATGGGGAGCTTTAATAGACGGCCAATGGACAGGAATGGTTGGAATGGTTCAAAGAGGCGAGGTGGATGTAGGGGTTGCATCCTTCATCATTACTAATCAGAGGAAGCTCGTTGTGGACTACACATTCTCTGTCATTGTTACCAGGTATTTATTATTATTATTAAAAGGTAACTGAAACAGTCAATGAAACCAGGGTATTCAATGATCCTGCTATAAGGGACATGGTAGACAATGATTGGCTACTTGTCAGAAATAAAAGAAAAACGAAGAAATCGGGAAACGTTAACGTTGATTGTATCAATCCGGGCAACGTTAAACTTAATACATGTAAATTTGTTATGAAAAAAGGCACCAGGGTAAGATATAAACCGAAAGGCAAGTCTCACCAGGTTAAAACTTAAGCTCTATTTGTAACAAGACTTGAAGATAGCGTTAGCAGTAGTGATATCTTGGACTATATTCAGGACATTGCTAATATTCAGCCACTGAAATGTGAAAATACCGGCTATGCTTCTTTATATATAATTAAATATAAGTAATTATAAGCAAATTGCGCATCCATTTTTTTTTTTTTTTGCACTAAAGTAGTCTCTACACATATTTTTATGGGAGAATAAGCGAAAATGAAAGTTTGATAACAAATGACAATGTACGCAGACGTAAATAAGTATTTCCAGAAGACCAAAGTCGGAGCGCGCATCCAGACAATAAGTTCACAATCCCCACTATGTGCTAAAACCATTGACCTCTATCTAAAAGCGATACTGGACTGATCAATGCCATTAAAGTTTTAATGAATAAATGAAGCCTACTCGATGGTTCACTTACATGCTAATCCGCTATGGACGAATTTTTTTTCAGTTCTAACTTAGGTTTTACGCTTGTTATCGCTGTGCGGCACTTGTTTATTTATGCCTTAATTCTTGCGAAAAAAACATATTGTCTATAGCAAGTACTATAACAAATATATCTACAGTCCAGTACGCGCATTGCTCAAGATTAAAAGGATTAACAAATACGGGCTGTACAGACCTAAACAATCGAGCTAGAACACAAAATTTTGTTAATATTGGATTAGACTGAAAATGGACGACGTGCAGTAGCACATGATTGCCGCAGAAACGTTTCACTTAGGTAACTCTGCAACATTGGTAACATTACATCAATATTTCAGTTTCTTTCTACAATGTTTCACGGACGGCGAAATGTTCGTCTTTGTCTCAGTTATATTCTGATGTGACGGTGGCATTGCAATGATGTTACAGTGAAACGTTATGTGCGGCAAAATCAACCACTCATGAAAAGCATATATATTGGTTCATCAATAGTTGGACTATCCAGTAGTCGCATAGCGCATAAGGGATAGCGTATCTATACAATACACAAAGAAAGCAAAAAAAAAAAAATAAATAAATAGTAAAGCCTTCAAAAATAGAGATGGGCAAAACTAGCGTAGCAGCTATTTTTCACTGTTACATGGGATAAATTGCTATGACTGCTACAACCGATGAAAAATAGCAGTTACTGGCTTAACTGCTATTTTTCTCCGAAACTTGTTAATGGTAAAACAGATTGTTTCCTGTTTTCTAAACAAGTAGAACTGCTGGGAAAACGGAACAAAATGGCAGAGACTTGTCTGCAGAGAGGACAACCATGACGTGTGAACACTACGTAATTAGTAGCGTCTGTTACTCGTGTACGGAATTGATATAAAGAGCTCTCAGAAAGTACTGGGTGATAGTTGTCTACGTGGAGTAATGAATAAGGCGTTGGAGTTGTAATGTAGTGGTTCCGGATTCGATACCAGTTCATCGCAAGTTTTTATTTTTAAAATGGTTTATATTTTATTTATATTTTAAATAGGTTATTTTGAAATGATATTGTTTAATTTGTTTTATAATTTTATTTGCATTTAACGTTTTTTGTAATATTTTCCGTTTATTCTGATTCTGTAGTCCAATTCAGATTTAATAAAATGGTAAAAAAAGTGGGTAAGGCATTGGACTTGGGATTCAGTGGTCCCGGGTTCGGTACTTCTTCACCTAAAGTTTTTTTTTATTTTTAAGAGAAACCTTTTTTTTTTTTGTAATTTCGAAGGAAAGTTCTGGTCTCGCGATTAGACTTTTTTCTTCCTTTGAGGCAGTGAAAATAGCGTGGGGTCTCATAGCGTCGAATCTCATAGCAACGAAAAAAGAGATTTGTGACATAACGTCGAAACTCAAATAGTCTCATAACGTCGAAAAGTGGCGGGAAAAAACAAAATTTGCAATCGTCTCATAACGTCGAAAGATTTCTCAAAGAGTCTCATAGCGTCGAATCTCATAGCATCGAAAAAGAGATTTGTGACATAACGTCGAAAATCAAATAGTCTCATAGCGTCGAAAATTTTCGATGTTATGAGACGGCATCATGAAATTTTCGACGTTGTGTTACAGATCTCTCTTTCGACACTATGAGATTCGACGCTATGAGACCCCGCCGAAAATAGTACACATATTAAACAGTCCATAAAATTCACATAGTTTAGAAAAAATGAACCAGCAATTTGAAGAAGTGAACAAACGCTAAAAAATCGAAATTAGTTTTTACTAAAAACGCACCTCAATTTATACCCGCTTATCATAAGGTAGAAGAAAAGAACGATAGCTAGTTATAGAATGATTTATCTGGCCTTGGAAATATTAGTCAGTTTGAAGAAGGGAACAAGGCCACTAGCGTCTCAAAACAAGAAGTCCTATTTTCGAATGTCTGAGAAAACACGATTCAGTCGCGTGTGCAATACAAGAGAACACCATACCTGACTTTACCAAACTTCTACGTGCCCTTGGTCACTTATTACATTTCCTAATGCGTTTATATAATAATAATAATAAATCACAACCATATTCAATCCACTACTGGATGAGGCCTCTCCCCGAAGGGAGGAGTTGGTCTACTGCTCCCACGCTGACCAGACGGGTTGGGAGAGGAGAACCGAAGCTCTCACTGTGATCGCCACTATATTTTATGCACAGGAGCTCCCCAATTGTCCTCACGATGCTGGGTCAACACCGGGAACCGAAAACGGGACAGCTCGCACTGAAGTCGAGCCCGCTACCGACTAGTCTACGCAGGAGCTCAATGCGTTTATATATATATATATAAATGAAAAGAGAAACTTTTTTTTCTTTAAAAAAGAACGAAAAATCACACTATGATTCGATCTTGGGTTCTCCGTATTAGCTTTCCGACATGCTACCAATCCACTAAATTGATAATTGGAAACTGTCTGATTGTCAGTCTCATTTACGGTGAAGGAGTGCGAGAATGATCCCGCCGTAATAGGAGTTCCTTGTATTTGAGACACTTCTACAGGGCACTTGTGACTAGCGACAGAAAGACGCATTGTGAAAACACGAGTTAATCGTGCGTACAATAAACAAAATACCGTACGTGACTTATCTAACCTCCACATGCGTTTGTTCACTAATCTTAATAAATTTTCTAATTCGTTTATATATATAAAAAAAGAAACGTTATTTTCATTAAGAAAATAAAAACTACACCACGTTTCGATCGAGGGTTACTTGCATTAGCTTTCGAACATGCTATCAATACGCTAAATTGCCAACTGGATGCAGTTGTTTGGAAGTACTATTTACTGTTAAGGAGTAATGCGCATGCGCGAGGATGGCTCAGCTCTTCCTGTCGCAATATTTTTTTTCAGCTCGACGCGCAGGACTGGGCAGCCATTTTGGCAACTTCCGGAGCACACTTGGAAACACTTCCGGTACGGCACATAACTTTTGAGTAAACAGTACTTTTGCGTATGCCCACCGCTAACAGGGGGCTGCGCTCTCCCGCGGCTAACGCCGCCCAGCTCCCTTCGGACGCACCCTCCCGCCTTGCACATCTCCCTATCGCTTGGTGTGCATCCTGCCCTGGTGGGTTTATATACATCCTAGTTTTTAGAGGCATCTTTTAAAATTGTAAATCACAACTTTTATTAAATTTTCTTTTAAAAATACTTTAATTTTCTTTAAAAAAATATATGTAAAGAGTTAACGCCATGGTTTGAACCCTGGACCTTTAGATTTTTTTTATTGAATATTCAACTGTCATTACAAAGACCTTTAGATTAGCTTTCCGACGTCTTGACCAAACTGCAGCTGAAGGGTTGAGCGCTTTTCGCTGTTACTTATCGTTCAGGGTAAGCGAGAGTGAGCTATTCCTACCGGAAGTGTTTCCAAGTGAGTTGCAATATGGCTGCCCAGCCCTGCGAGAAGAGGTGATAAAAAATCTTGTCACGTTATTATATTAATTCAGCATGAAACAATTACGCTTCCCCCTACCCACCGCTTTATATTTTCCTGATTTAATTGTGTTTTGGTGTACTGTTTCTTCCCCACCAGTAAATCCAAACTTCGATAATTACATAAAATAGTTTTACAACAGTTATGGTAGGAACTAAACTACCTTCGTCCGTATCTCTACTGTACACGTAACAGGATACAGGTAATTAGATTATTCTAAAATATTGTTTTAAACTTCTGTTTCACAGACGGGAATAACTAACTTGCATTTAGGTACGTTTTCATACACTGACATTTTAAACTGCTATTATTAACAGATATTTACATATAGCAACTATTGCTATCACTGTTACGGAATAAAAGCAATTTTGCACATTTGTAGGGCGAAATTTCTGTCAGTGGATATAAGGGAAAAAGGAATTGAATTTATTACTTAGGCCCCCTACTTGTAACTTTCGAGTTCATTGTGCATACATTTCTTGTAAATAACATTGATTTGAAGGTTTCTATTGCGTTTTTCTTCATTTTCTGGTCGATTTTTCCATTCTTACGTCTCAACACTTAAAAATGTGCAGACGTTTTTCCATAAGTTTGAAGAAGGAAACAAATCCACCAAATTTTTTCAATTCTACAGGAAAAAAATATAATACTTGTAAACTGTCTGAGCTGTACGAAAGTATCAGAAGACCGTTTCGAATATTCAGTAGCAATATTGTTTCCTTTCAATAAATAATAAACATATTATACAGTTTTTGTTAATTTCCCACAAAACAGCTTTTGGGATTTGTTTCCTTCTTCAAACGTACGATTGAATTGTTACCAACATTGTAAACTCTTTATTCAACTATACTGAGGACACAATAATAATCATGTCAATTCCATCGGCTGAAAATACTAATTTCAATATCCAAGTTTCCTTGACTACAGAACATAACATTTGCTTTTGAAACATTGAATAATATCCACTCTTGGAATACATTTCTCAAACTGACCTTTGTAGTTCGATTTGCGCCAATAGGTGAGTTAATTAGATTATTCTATAATATAAGTAATCGTATTTACCTTCTTGAATATTTGTTCCTTTCTTCTTAATACTATTTGAGTGTATTTTCTTTACGTAAATATATCGTAATGACCAGCGTGTATAGCGAACACGTGGACATTGTATAAACAAGAACATACATGTTTATAGAACAAACATGTGGTTATGTGAGTAAACAAATCATACATATACATTGAAGCAGACGACGGTCAACTCCTCAAACTAACACCAGATGGAGCAAATAACGGAAGATAGAGGGAGCTGGAGTCAAGTAGGAGAAACAAGAGGGACCACCCCTACATTCACATTTAAAAAGGACCTGCACAAAGCAAGAGCCATCACTCGTTTCCCTCGGGTGGTCAGCTCCTCTCCTTCAACCGTTCGCAATTTGCTAAGAAACTGGAACATCCTGGTACGTAGTTCGCTAAGAAACTGGTACTATCCTGCACAGGTAGTTCGCCAAGGAACTGGTACAATCACCTGACTCGTAATTCGCTAAGGAATTGGTGTCATCCGCACACGTAGTTCGACCAGGAACTGGTGTGTACTCTTACCTTAATATTTTCCAGTACGCAGTTCGCCAAGGAACTGGTACAACTTCCCGACACGCAGCTTACTAAGGAACTGGTGTCATCCTATTCTCCACAATCTCTAACTGATAACTCTTAAGAATAAGACATCTTTTTAATCATTTATACTCAGATAACTGTAAACTGTATTCTTCGGGACGGTAATTTTATTAACTTTGTTCTTGTATATTAATAAAGGGTTGAGGACTGAAAACCAATCCCGTGTATCTTCGACTTTACCAATTCAAAACTAAAGGGATCATTACGATATATATAAACGTTCGTCTTTGTTATCTTCTTCGTCTGCAACAGTTAATCATCATTATATTGGTTCGTGGCGTTTTTTAAAGTAAAATTCAACTGGTTTTCTTATAGGGTGCAAATGAATTTATTTAAACCAAATATGCTCCATTATTATCGACAATGTTTCGCAATTTTGCGGGTAGAGCCATGATGTAATCGGTGAAGAACTTCTGTGGTTTCTGTTTGAAAAGCTGAATCAAGTGGTTTTCGCAGGCTTCTTGTGAAACCAGCTTAATTCCATTGAGAGAGTTCTGCACAGATCGGAACAAGTAATAATTCGAGGGTGCTATGTCTGGAGTGTATAGTGGATGCATCAAAATTTCCCAACCAAGCTCGCGCAATTTTTTACGGGTCATCAACGAAGTATGTGGTCGGGCGTTGTCATGATGGTAGATAACACCTTTCCTATTATTCAATTCGGGGTATTTTCTTTCAATTGTCTGGCGTAATCTCTCTAGTTGTTCACAGTAGAGTTGAGAATTAATCGTCTGACCAACTGGAAGTAGATCATGGTGGACGATTCCCTTCCAGTCCCACCACACACACACAGCATCACCTTGTTCGGCGTCAATCCGGGCTTCGCGAACGCTTGTGACGGCTCACATCCCTTCTCCACGATCTTTTACGCTTCCGATTGTCGTACGTGATCCATTTTTCATCACTGGTTATGATACGCTTCAGAAATGGCTCATGTACATAGCGTTTCAGCAGCGCATCGCAGATGTTCATTCTGTTTATCATGTTTTTCTCGCTCAACTCATGCGGAACCCATACATCGAGCTTCTTTTTGTAGCCAGCTTAGCTTTGTGTAAATGGTTCAACACAGTTTTGTGGTCAATGCCTAGCTCCATACCAATATCGACATTGCTGATATGCTTGTCTTGCTGGACCTTTTCAAGAATTTCATCAGTGTTTTTAGTGATTGGACGACCAGAGCGTGGCTCATCATTCACATCAAAATTACCAGATCGAAAGCGAGCGAACCTTTTCCGCGCAGTAGATTTTGATAAAGTACCTTCTCCGTACACAGTAAAAAAATTTTCACACACCTGCGCAGCGTTATTCCTTTGTCGTAATAATATTGCAAAATATAGCGCAATTTGACATTACTGTTCTTCATTTTCATACGCAAACAACTTTCCAACCACTGCACCAATTTCGCTGTTTATACACTCACAGTAACGCTCGAAGTGTCACCTATCCAACGAGTGTTTAGTGGTGGCGCTGCGATCTGTGTTTCCTGAGGTATTTGCAATTGACCCCATCTATCGGGGAAACTCCACGAACTTTTTCCCAGACCCAAATATTAAATTTTAGTATGTTTTGAAAGGAGCTGCTCACCAACCCGCATTAGCAGACAGCGTGGTGAGTCAAATGTCTGCACCCCTCCTTTCTTTGCACATGATGGTACAAGTAAGGAAACAGCCTCGGATGACCTTATTACCCGGATAACGGAATGCAGCTGGCAACGGCAGCGGTCAGTCCTGCAGGAAGTCAGAGGGTCAAAATGCCCGGGTTTGGACTGTAGACTGCCAGGACACCGACACGGCAACTCGGGACTTATACGTGGCGACTCTCAAGTGTCAGTCACTTGCAGAAGAGGACAAATTAGAAGAATTGCAGAATGAACTTAAGAGGATTAAGTGGGACATCATAGGACTATTAGAAGTGTGGAGGAAGAATGAAGACCAGTTGGAACTACCGTCAGGGCACACGTTCTACTTCAAAGGAACAGAAACTGGAAAAGCGACAGGCGTTGGCTTTATAATTAATAAGGGACTGAAGACACGGATCACAGAAATTGAAGGAATTTCAGATAGAATCGCATGGGTAGTAATAAAGATAAACAACAGATACAGTATGGAAATTATACAAGTATATGCTCGAACAACCTCACACCCGGAGGAGGAAGTCGAAGACCTATACGAGGAGATACAGAAGAATTGGGATAGTAGCAAATCGCATTACAAAATTGTAATGGGAGACTTCAATGCGAAAGTAGGAACCAAGCAGAGCAGTGACACGAAAGTGGGAAACTTTGGATTTCGCAAAAGAAACAAGAGAGGAGAGAAGTTAGTGGAATTCTCAGAAGCCAACAGACTGTTCATGTCCAATACATTTTTCAAGAAACCGCCCCAGAGGAAGTGGACATGGGAAGGCTCAAATGGGACTAAAAACGAAATAGACTACGTTCTATCGAATAAGACGTGTCTGTTCTGAACAGTTTCAAAGTCTTGAGTGATGATAGGATGGTGAGATGTAAGCTGAAACTAAATACTAGATTAGAGAGAAAGAGGCTTTTAAGAGGAAAGCTGCCAGTTTTAGATCTGGAAAATCTAGGAAAACACAGACAGACATTCGAAATAGAACTAAGCAACAGATTTAGCGCCTTAGAAGAGTTAGAGGATGAAGACATCAATAGCAGAAATAAAATACTGACTGAGATAATAAGAGAGACAGCCTAGGAAATAGCAGGCACCAGAAAGAAAAAAGAGAGCAAGATCTCAGAAGAAACTAAACTCTTGATGAAGAAAAGAAGGGAAATGAAAGAAGAGGAAAATTGTATAAAGAGAATTGAGTACATAGAACTAAATAAAATCATAAGGAAGAAACTAAGAGAGAATGTAAGAAGATATAACGAAAATCTTGTTAGAAATACAATCGAGGAAAACAAGAGCCTGAAGAAAGTCAAACAGCAGCTCATGATAGAGAAAAAGCAAATAATGGCAGTTAAGAGACCAGACGGAACCATAACACGAAATAAGGAAGATATTATAAACATATTTGAAAAATTTTACAGAGAATTGTACTACTAAAAGGAAGAACTATGAAATGAAGACTCAGAAGAAAATGATGTAGAAGTCCCAGACGTAATGAAAGAAGAAGTGGATAAAGTACTTCGAGGGATGAAGAACGGAAAATCACCAGGAGAAAATGGACTCACAGCGGAGATGTTTAAATGGAGAGGTGAAAAAATGAAAGAGGAATTTGCTAAATTATTCTCGATTTGCCTGAGGAAGAGAGAAATACCGTCAAGTTGGAATAATGCTGTTATCATTTTGTTGTACAAGAAAGGGGACAA
>JAGDQP010054727.1:0-13285 GCA_022664845.1 Lepisma saccharinum
GAGCAAATTAAGGGCATATTTCGAAAGTAGAAATAAAAAGTATTTTTAAAAAAAGAGAGAAAAATTGCTGGTCTGAGGTGGGATCGAACCTGATATCCTTAAAATATCTGTTCAGTGCTTTATTGACTAGACCGTACAGCCCAATTCGCGAAGACGGCTTCCGAGTCGACTGAAACTGCAGGCAAGAGCTAGTAATAATAATAAATTAGTCATTTCTACAGGCTCCTTTGATTTAAAAAAAAAAACATTAAAAAAATTTGCTTTTTGAATCATTTACTAGAAACACAGTCAGTTATACCAGCGTTTTTCAACCTTTTTCATCCCACGACCCCCCGCCAGCTTTACCATGCTTTCTAGGCGGCAACCCACAATTATATTATTTCGTGTATATTTGCTTTTTATATTTAAAATAATGACAGTTTATTTCCTATATTTTATAATAAATGTCCTAATTATATTATCCAAAAACTATTCAACAAACTACATTATCTTTAGTAATGATAGAAGATCAAGCAAAATAAAATACTTTCTTTTGAAATTAATTAGTTTGAACCTATAAAATCCTCGTTAAATATATATTTCCACCTGTTCTCGCGACCCCCTTGCACACATACCGCGACCCACCTGGTGGTCGCGATCCTCAGGTTGAGAAACCCTGAGTTATACTCAGCATCCAATGGACATCTCTACGTTGCGACACTTCATTTGATAATTGTGAATTAGAAAATACAAATTGGACAGAAACAACTTCAGCGCCACTCCAGCTGAGCTGGGATGCGTCGAATAGGCTCTCCTTTCTATATTCTAGACCTGCCGGCAAAATTCCTTTACAACAGAATGCCGATACTTTATACATAAATTCCAGATTAAAACGGTCGGAAGATGGCCGGAGCCCAACCTTTTTCCGACCAGCAGGAAGTGGGCGGGCTCCGCTTATTTCACGGCCATCAAGAATAGACGATAAAGGAGGCGCAGCCCGCCACGGGGAAGTGAGTATTGGTGACAGTCCCGATGACTGTTGCGAACATATTTTATTCACCCCGCACCAACGGCCGGGCAAATCAGCTAGTAACTGATAAAGTATGATTTGGTATTTTAATCAAATCTCATGTGCACAAAATTTATTTATGCCTCATAATTTACTAAACTAAGGAAACATAAAACGAAAAATGCAGGTAAAAGTATATAACAAGCTCATTCAAATCTAAAACATGAGAGCTAAATAATAACACAAAAGAGTAAAAAAGACTTAACGAAAAAAAGTGCATGTGCGTTTCAAGGGGTTCGAACCTCAATCGTAACATCAATCTAGATACAGGAATTGACTGTTGAAGGGTCTGAGCCTTTTGCTCTGGGCGTCAGTGCGAAACATTATGTCACGGATTATAGCTTGTGTTGCTAGCGAGGCAGCGAGTCAATCAACTGTGGCAAATGTTTCCTTGCTCAAGTCTAGCCAACTCTTATCGTTTGAGCCTTTTTCTGTGATTCAAGATGGTATGAGTCACGTTGCAAATTTTAAATTCGGTACTCCACAAGCTACTAAAACTACTGTATAATTTGCCGAAAATGAAGAGAAATTATGAATGAAGGTCATTTGTAAAACTTTGTGATGTTCGTTGGTGAATTTTTGTTTAACACCAACAAAGTAATATTAAATATCCATGAATTAAATAATATTAAGTATACTTCACAACTATATGTTTAAACAGTTGTGAAGAAAATATATCATGTCTAACGTGTTTATCGAGGACATGAGCATGCTACTGATCCAAATATTAATTAGTATTTCAAGAAAATCAAAAGTTCAAGCTTATTAAAATATATTCCATTCAAAATTTATTTTTGTTTTTTTATTTTTTTTCCTAAACAAAGAAGTCCATCCTTTAAAATACACTTGAAGTGAAATAAAAAGATTATTTAAAGCAATTTAGGAGAATTAATATGGTAATAGAGGGGATGCGTTTCGGGCTGTGAATCCTTACTTAACCACTCTGTCCGTCTCCTGACAACTTTCAACTCAGAAACTACTAACACAACATAAAGTAGGGTGCCACGCCTACGTTCTCTTTATTTACTGTTTTCTTGCCAAGCGATTGTTGGGAGTTATTTGAGAAAAAAGTTAAGTGAAACAGATTGGCGACTTCTTTGTAGCAATAAAAGGGACATCTGCTGTCCCGTTAATAATTTGCCTGGACAACGGGACTCACGACGAAAAAAGGACATAAGTTAAAAACAGGACGTCTCCTCATCGTCATGCTAATATAGAGGCTCAAAGCGCCATAAATAAAATTTAATTCAATAAATTCATGGAGAGAATACAGTTACCCGCATATTTCTCTTGCTTCATTGAAACTAGCAGACAATAGGTTCGCTTTCTGACGATTTTTCCCCTCACTCGCAACGTAATAAACATCGTCTTATCAACAGTTAGTTAATACTAAGGATAATATAATTTAAGTAAATTAATCATGTCGTTTTGCATTCGGGAAAAAAATACTCTGGGTGTAGAAGCGACTCGAAGTGATAACATTTTGTTTCGGATTCGCCAAGCTTAACCACTACGCCACAGAGGGCGCCGGATTGTTGTACTTTCATTAGCGTTTATTAGCTCAGCATTGAATGAGAGTCTTCGCTTCGAAATTTTAAACCAATCTTGTGTCTTTCTTCTCGCCTTCTCGGGGATATAATAGTTTATACTACATGATTATCCACTGTATATGTTGTGTCTGTAACTTTTGTTTGTGTAATGTTTTATTTGAAAAAACATCATCTGTTATCTCAGTTGCTGGTAATATTAAAGATATACATTGTTTAATAGAGCGGAGAGAAATATCCCTTGTGTCCTCTCAATTCCCTCGTTAATTTCCCTATGTTGCCAAATCTCTCAGCTTTGGACTTAATTTTTTTCGATCATTTCTTCATGTTTCGGTTTTTTCGTTATATTTTCACTATTTATTAATATTTTTGTGACAAAATATCAGGAAATATTTGTTTCCACATACTTCACATGTATGACAATTAAGCGAACGCTAGAATTTAAGGAGAAAAATTTTATTTGTAAAAAACAGTCAAATAAAGAGATGCGAAAATTTTTTTAGCATGAGTGTATCTTCAACTTAGGCCTAGCCGAGTCCTACCCGCATCATTTCCCTTGCCCTATACCGGCCTAAGCCATAAATGCCTAAAGGCAATAAATAAATTCAAATTCAGCAATATTATTGTATCTTGCACCAATTCTGTATTTGTTCCTATGACATCAGCAATATGTTATGATATGTTCATAGAAAACAGTGCGATTCTGTAATGATATTGTAACCACACACGAAAATTTTACAATACTATCTTTAGGAAGATCTATCATTTATTGCAAGGTAATTAAAAATTGTACTGTACATTCTCCTGATACTGATTAACCCGGCATCAATTATTGTAATAACCTGAAATGTTTTGGAAGAAATTTTATTCTATTCATTATACCTGATATTGCCTGATACTGGGGCGAATATGCGATAATGAACTTTTAAATTGTATTGAATGTTTACTGAAAATGGCATGGTTGGCTTAACCATATTTTACTTAATGAAGGATGACGAAATTACGATTGATTGGTCTCAAATTATTAACTGAAATGAAAGTATTGTTCAGTTAAGAAAAGCGTTTGATATAAAAGATGTTTTGTTATCACTTTAAGGACTTTTCAGCAATATTACATTAGCATGTCATTTTAATTTTAATTTCAATAGCGATACTGTGAAGCAGTACTTTGATAAATTAGTATGAAGGGCGCATTAAATAGTGGTGTTTGTGTCCTTGCTTCTTGTATGAAGAATTAATAAATTATTTAATTTTATTGTATGAGCAACACAGGCAGCTGTGGCCTAAACCTGTCACACGTAGTAGGGATTAATGGATTAGTGCTCTTATGTGGAAACGGATGGTTTAGTGCCTACTTCTACTTCAGAATTTATCAGGGCTAGAGGACTGCCCACCCACATAGCAATTTTGACCTGACTCAAAGTGCAGTGACTTGACTTTCGCCAGTGGAGTAACTTAATGCATATTTAGCAAATCAAGTCAATTAGGTTCAATCAACGCTGAATAAACCAGTCTTGTTTACGAGAATCAAGGTTGAAATAGCCCTGGCAGGACAGGAAAGAAAACATAATGTACACTCATGCTCAAAAAGTTTTTCGCATGTCTTTATTTAACAGGTTTTGACAAATAAAATTTTTCTCCTTGGATTCTGACGTTCGCTTAATTGTTATACTTGTAAAGTATGTAAAAACGAATATTTCCTGAATTATTGTCACAAAAATATTAATAAATAACGAAACTACAAAGAAAAAATAAATATTGTGAAATTGTAGAAACATTTCTAAGTAAAAACGTCAGAAATTTAATAATATAGGGAAATTCGCAGGGAAATTTAGAGGAAAAGAAGGGAAATTGTTTTCGCTCGCCGAAACAGTCCATATCTTTAGTACTATCTGAAACTGAAAATGGAGAAATGTTCACTCAAATGAAACATTACACAAACAAAGGTTACAGATATAATCCATGCTCTGTATAATCATGTGATTATTTACCGAAATGGAGCGAATAAATTTATAAAATTTCATTTAACTTTCGAAGTGAAGACTGTCAAATAAATGGTGCATCAAGATTTTATAT
This sequence comes from Lepisma saccharinum, assembly GCA_022664845.1. NCBI lineage: Eukaryota > Metazoa > Arthropoda > Insecta > Zygentoma > Lepismatidae > Lepisma > Lepisma saccharinum. The sequence continues at coordinate 4,672 of JAGDQP010054727.1, forward strand.
CACAACGTCGTCGTGGTGTAGTGGTTAGACTTTGTACTTGTGGTATGAAGGCTCCTCAGTTCGAATCTTCTCTCATCCCAAAAATACATTTTTTTAGATTTTCTAATATAAAACGGGGTTATTTATTTTTGCAGTTTGCGAATATATTTTTCTTTTTTGTATTCTCTCATTGCTTATAGAATGGTCTTTTTTACATTACGAGTAGACACTCAGAAAAGTGTAAGTGTTGTGTATTAAATTCAAAAACTGTAAATATGTGCTCAAAACTGTATTCTCATGTAAGGTTTAGCAACAGATCCTATGAATGCATGTACTTGAGAGCAGTTACACTTCTAATATGAAAACCCAACCCATATTTAAAATTAGTCATGCACATTACGCTTCGAATTCCCAATACGTATCAGAAAGTCATATGTATAACTGTTACTTTCATCTTATTTATAATATCATTTTCTAACCCTTGATTTAGTTCTCGAAAAATAACAGTGTAAAATGACTACAGGTTTCTAGATTATTCTGTTATTATTGTTATTTTAATAGTCTTGAGTTTTCACAGATAGTGATATAGAAGATGAAATTCAAGAGTAATCTATTGTTATTATAACTATAGTCAATTCCCCAAACTTTTGACAATTTCCAGTTGGCAGAGTGCGAAACGTATAATTTAGAAATAAACTATATTTTTCGTAAGGATAAGTATGTTTAGATTAACATATCTAGTGTAATTTCTATATTCACTTCAGCAATTTTTTATTCGTTATCATAATTCTTGGTGGCTGGAGTGGAAGAGAGTATTTTTACGAGTTTTTTTAAAAACCAGAATGAGTACTTCATGCGTTGTATTAAAATGGGAATAAAAATTAAGGAAAAATTAACTGTAAAACATTAGAAGGAGGTTATTATATTTATGTGATGTAAGTGATCAACATGGCTGCAGCAAATACTTGACCAGCATTAGACTTGTTGTTACGATAAGAAAGACCTTTTACATTTCTGCGTGTGTGCGCAAATCACAGCGTAACTGAAAACTGAGACCAAGAAACTACTCGGTGTTTCTCGACGATTGTCTGCCGATAACTGCAAATACTGACATTTATCTTAAACATTACGGAATATATCAAGTAACTTGTCCAAATGTCTAAATAGTGAGCATTAGTTTGAGTTGCTATTGTTTTAAATGCAATTAGATTAATTACAGGTATGATTGCAGCGCTAACCTAATAAGATGGTTTGTAGGGGAATTTCCAAATAATATAGTTGTTCATATCGGTTACTGCGAGAAATAAAGGAAAATTCCTGCATTCAAAGCAAAAGTATTTTTTCTGCCTGTCCTACAAAAACAAAAAGTTCTGGGTGCAGATGTGTAATTATAATTATTTTATGAGCACTTGCAAATTGTCTGGACTTTAATCCATTAAGACGTCTCTGAGAACATGTGGAGTCCAATAGTCTATTCGCGCTTAGGATGCACTAGTCTCCAGCAAAACTCTTTGTTACTTGCCATTGAGTAGACATAGTTCGAACACCTGACAAAATCCATGCCGAGGGGAACCACACAGTCATTAGGCAACAGGAGGACCTGGGTGGGCGTCAATTCATTTGGCACTTCAATGTTAAGTTTTTCTTTTTGTAAGAAATTTAAATATTCAATTTCACGACTTGCAATATTTCTTTTAACAGAAACTATTTCAGATTCGTGATATTTACACTTTAGTTTGTAAAGAAATCTAATTTTGAAACGAAAGATTTCGCCAACATTGTAGAGTTTTGCTGGTAAGTAATGCATTGGAGTAAAATATGAGCTTTTAGAACTTAGGAATAAATCAAGAGTAGGAGGATACAATGCAGTTGAGATATTGATGGCTACTTTTGCGTTTTCAATAACTTGTTTTCAATCAATCTGAACTTCAGAAATATACTAACGCCTAGCAAACGAGATTTACTCGTAGTCAGTAATGCCTGTGGATATTTTTATTGAATAAATGCGTTTAGGGCTGCCGCCGTCTTGGTTTTCGATATGGCGCTATTATAGAATTTTAAAATCAACTCTTTTTTTCTATACCTGAATCGTATTCAGCGCCATATGGAACCAATTAATAACAAAATTGGCGTTTTGGGGTTGCAGCTATTTTGGATTTCTGAATGCAAGTCATCATCTTATATTTCATATGTAAAATGTTTTCGAATTTAGAATCGTATTCATAACGTTTAGAGAATAGGGATCTTAATTTGAAGGAAAATTTGACGATATTTCATCATACATCCCTTTTAGTTTGCCTGATATTGAATTTTGGACTTTTCCCCTCAAGATCAAACTGTAAGGAAAGCAAACAAGGAATGTCCATTTTCGTGCTTTCTCGGGTTCAGTGCTTTTTCTGTTGGTGAAACGTCCTACCATTGAACGGAACATTCCTTTCGTGCTGAAACGTAGAACTGTCCATGGAAAAAGCGGCAAAATTATTGGTAAACAATTGTGTCTTACGAGGTTTTCAACATTAAAATAGGTTTCTCTCGGAAAAGCATTTTTGTGACATTCCTTGTTTTTTCCCCTTACCATTCAAATCATGAAATTTATGAAAATTTGACTTCTATTGAACTTGTATTGTGAAATTATCTCAGAAATATCCATTCCCTCAATCTCAGTACAAGTTGAGTGGAAATTCGCACCCACTGAGAATACCATTATTCCTTAGCTAATTCCAAATAAGATTACTCTCTGCAAAATGTTCTTAGGATACTCACATCTAAACATCCAGATGCCAAAAATTCAGGTCGTAACAAAACTCTATATATCGATTAGGTAGGTATCTAAAAAATCCTACAATATATTTCCTACAGCCTGCCGTTCAGTTGGAAAGGAGAAAATTATAATTAATGAGCGAAATTTGACTTACAGAAAGTAGAAGCATTACTGTAAATATTCGTTCAAATAGCTCTGATGGAGCAAGAGGTAGAGCGTTAGACACGAAAATTAAGGTATTAAAAATGGCGGAAGTCATCAGTTGAGCACAGGGATTGGGATAAGATAAAATTAATTGTATGTGTAAAGACGCTTCTACCAAATAGAAAAATTACATGTGGAATATAATGTTAACAGCACTTTTACGTATATCCACCGCTAACCGGGGGCTTCGCCCCCTCGGCCACGCCGCCCAGCTCATTTCCGACGCACCGTGTCACTTTCCCACATCTTGCTTCACTCGGTGTGCATCCAGCCCTGCTTTATTTATAATTATACATCCTAGCTCTCAGTAGCCTATCAAACAATTATTAATACTAAATATGAACATATAAAAATATATTTTGAAATAATAAGTCTTGCCCCCCACCGGGATTCAAACTCGGCTTTTTTCGTAAGCATTATTCCTACACCACGCTAGGAACTTGCAATCGGTGGTTTAGCCGTTGTATTTACAGTGCACGTGTTACATAACAACCAAAGTGACGAGTCTTATTATGACGACTTCCGCCGTTTTTACTATTTTAATCCCCATCTGAGCGTTAGCTTAGAGTCCGAGAGGTCCAGGGTTCGAGTTCTGTCGCGACGTGATTTTCTTCTTACTTTTTCCGTAGCACCTGTGGAATTGTTATATTCTACAATATACCTTCGGCAGGTAAAATAAATGCTATTTCTTTATAACTTTTTGTATTTTTAATTTTGCATTATTTATTTAAAACCTGCGAATTTACCTGGAACAATAATTATTGTGTGTTCACATGAAGAACAGAAACAGTATGAGAATAAGAATAAATAAACGGTTGCATTATGCAGGGGAATGATGATTATTAATTGTAATGTAAAGGCTTATTGATTCTTATTTTCATATTGTTTCTGTTCTTCATGTGAACACAATTGTTGTAGGTAAATTAGCATATTTTAAATAAATTGTACAAAAAGAAAAATACATATAAAAACAAAATGATATAAAACAATAGCATTTACTTTACATGTCAAAAGCATATTGTAATATATACCATTTGCACAGATGCAACATAAAAGTAAGAAAAGGAAAAATACGTCGCAAGCAGGGAGTAAACCCCGGACCTTTCCTACTGTGAGCTAACGCTCTACCTTTTGTTCCACCAGAGCTGCTGGAAGTTACGTTTATAGTAATGCGTCTACTACTCTCCGCACGTCAGATCTCTTTCATTAATTATCATTTACACATTTCCTGCTGAAGGGCAGGTTCTAGAAAAAATGTAGGATTTTTGTTAGATACTCTATCGATACACAGTGTCGTTACGATCTTAATTTTCAACATCTGAATGTTTTGTTGTCAGTTAAAGGGAAAATTTTGTTGGTTGACAACAATATAAAGCGTATAACAACTAATGATCTATCAGCGAGACTTGTCCGACTACGTGACAGGGAAACTGTAGACTGCCTGCCTACCAATTTTCAGACCTTAGTTCAATATTGAATGGTAAGAAAACAGTCATTTTCAGTCTACAAATTCCTTCATATGTAATTATAAATCAACTGAGACCCACGTCTGAGATTTTGTAGGACAGTAGTCTATAGCCTCATCTACTGTCACACTACCTGGATCTTCACCTCTAGTCTAGCAAATGTTAAACCTATTCATTTTACAGGACAGTCACATTAACTATACTTCCTCTTAATTACTCGAAAACTACATATCACAGGAAAATTTTGGATAGAGAGTTTATGCCTCAGAATTTATCAGGGAATAAGATGACTAGTCTCAATGGGAGCGAATTTTTATTCATTTTTTTATAACATGCATGTATACTCCGCCATAAGATTGTATACTTCCCTTGAAACATACAAAACCATTTTATAAATGTTAAATAAGTGAGGCGAGGCCTAGTCGAAGGACTGTGCACATATGCTACCACCAGGCTTCGAGCATCCACTTTGAATGATCTATGCGTTGTACATATTTCGCTTAAACCTTTCGAACTACACCTCAACCACCCTCGTAGCTCTAATAGTTGCTGAGTTGTAAATTGTCGACGAACCGATCGATATGAACTATGCAGCTTCGAACTCATCTTGCAAAGACTTTTCGAACCACACCTCAACCACCTTCGTAGCCCTAGTAGTTCCTGAGTTGAAAGTTGTCAAGAGACTGACTAACGGGCGCCTTAAATTCATTGATATAAGGTTGCTACTGAAACCTAAGAAGAATAAACATGAATAATGATGATATTCATAAAGTAAAGAGATGCATAGCTAAGGGTTATCCATCTTGGAACTTCGCATATTAGCCAAGTTGTCTACAATATTGGTTAACTCATGTAATCGGGAGAATTAGCCTGTGTGTTAAAAAAATTGAGATCCTCCATTTTTCTTCTTTCATGAGATTAGAACCGAATGCGAATCTATAATGTGGCCAGAAAGTTCCTTTACACCTGAACTAAATGCGTGTAACAGTGTAAGATGGTAAGATATTTAAGATTTTAACCTCCCATCCAGATCATTGATATGGCAACAGTGCTCTTCACGTGAATTGCAATGTGACTGCCGCGTAACTGTCACTTGAGTGCCCACGGATTAGAATAAAGTCTGTGCGTTGACTAGTTCATTGTCTCGCCTTTCTGTGTTTGGTGAAGAGCAATGGCAGATACCAGCCACTTCACTTTTGAGGGAAGCTTAGTAAAAAGTGTGTGGGTCCACGAACGGAAGTACAAAAACGAAAATATGACACAGGTGATGGATATACTTCGTCAACGGTTCGGTATGGAGCCACCAAGCCGCCAGACTTTGATCACGTGGGAGAAGAAAACTTTTCGCCTCGGAAGTGTTTTGGATGCCACCGTGGAAGTCGACGAGAAAGCGTGCTGCAGAACTTGGAATCAAAAGGAGCATTACCCAACTCCACATGAAAATGGACTTAGGCCTGCAAGCATTCCGGCCAATGGTCATCAAGGAACTAACGGACGATGACTTAAACCGCCGCAGGAAGCATGCAGGATCTTGTTGGAGGCTTTCCAACACCATTCCTGCTCGGAAGTGCATTCTTTTCTCTGATAAATGTGCAATTTATTGGAGTTCGCGGGATAGGAAAACCCACATTTTTACCAAGAAATTGAGAACAATCCTCCGCACGTCATGCTTTGGGCAGGGATGACTGAAGACCACAGTAATCTCAGTTGCGGGATGTAATAATCTCAGGGTGTAGATAACTGGTCCACCTATGTAAGAGCACAGATATATTTTTGAAACTCGAACCAACCTTTCTGTACTCTAGCCTACTGGTACATCTATTACAATATATTTTTCTCTTCGTTTTATTATTCACACTCACTTTTTCTCTTTATCGTTCTCTCGATACATTAAGATTACATTCAATTTATACAGCAGTCTTTTGTTAGTTACGTGGATCATATAGAACTTAACGTTTGAAATATTCACAACTTGTTAGTTTATGTAAAATAATTAATTTTATTTTATTCTAATATTAAGTTTATATCTTTAATATCACTTACGCGTGTTTCCAAATATAGTTTTGGTTTACTCCTACGTGCTGTTATGATCTTCTTACCAGCTGTTTCTTATTCATGAAAGGTTTAATGTGATTGGTTCCTGGAGTCACATACACATGTCATTCAATCCGTATTGTGCCTGCAAATTGGTTGTCAGTGTTATGTGACAGAAATGTATTGTTTTTTTTTTTTAATTCTGCTGCAATCCATTTGACGTTTCTCGTTTTGGTGTACGAAATTAGTAAATTTGCTTGGTGAGTGTAACGATTTTTATATATTTAAAAAGTTACTGTGAATTATAATCAGCTTCTGATGTGTTTCTGAAGATGTTAGTTCTACCGATGGGTTTCTGAACTTTTTTTTCACAACTGCCTGGCCTGATATTGCTCTGCTTTTTCCATATATACACCGCTTCGGGTTAGGTAAAATTAGGTTTGTTAGCTTTAGAAATGTTAATATCTAATTCTTTACGATGTTATTGAGTCTCAGCTTAGGAAGATTATATTTGAAGGGTTCCTTTGGTGGTCCACCTTTCAAGTTACTGATTTCAGGTTAAGTAAAATTAGGTTAGCTTGCTTTAGAATTGTTAAAATAAACTTATGATGTGAGGAATGTAGACATAATTTCACAAATAGTAATTCAAGTCTGTAACTGTCGTCTGTTTTAAAGTTTTGTTTAATTTCCTCTATTAGGGGGCCATGGGGAGTGAAGTACCCCCCATAAATTTTAAAATAGTAAGTTTTGTACTGATATAGCTGTAATTATTGTTTTCTGTTACTGGTGTATTTTTATGGAAAGGGTGATATTTTGATCGGTTAGTAGTTTTCGAGATGATTATTTTCGTCGTATTTCAGGTTACGGCTCTACCTTAGTAGACGGTCCTTATAGATATTACAAGTTTTCCCATTTTGCGCAAATTTTCATGTAGTTGGCCTACATTGAGTTATTTTAGGTTAGGTATGGTATACTACGGAACTAGGGTTGCGAGAAAAACTGCCACGTTGGTTAGCCTGTAACCTCAACTCAGAAACTAGTTACAAAAAGAAAACCTCAACATTCACAATAATACTCTGTTCCACCTGTAAATTTCCATTCTTGAGGACCGTCTGCTAAAGTGAAACCCAGGTTCCTAGTCCACCATCCAGAGGGCAAGTTTCGAGTGAACTGACTCTCAAGGATTGGGCTTTTTTATTAATATGTTGAAGAATATTGCCTTGCCCTCAGTTGCTGGTAATACTAAAGATATATACTACTTCATAGAGCGAAGATAAATATCCCTTCTTTCCTCTGAATTTCCTCGTCAATTTCCCTATGTTGCCAAATCTCTCAGTTTTGTACTTAATTTTTCTCGATCATTTCTTCATGTTTCTGTTTTTTCGTTATAGTTTCATTATTTATAAATATTTTTGTGACAAAATTTCAGGAAATATTCGTTTTTACATACTTCACGTGTTTAAAACTATTAAGCGAACGAAAAATTCTACGAGAAAAATATTATTTGTCAAGAACTGTCAAATAGAGACATGCGAAAAAAATGTTGAGCATGAGTGTACACTCTAAAAATTCTGGGTAGAAAATCTTTTCGAAGAGTGTAGGGAAACCCCAGTAAAATGTGTATGAAAACGCCACAAAACGTGCCAGCACAAAATGTGGTGCAAATATTTCTTCAAAGAGGGTAAATTTACTCCTTTACTGGTATTTTTCTCGAAAACACTATTTGCAGAAATGATTGAACACATTTTGGGGAATAATGCAGCGAAGATTTTTTTTTAGAACTACTTTCAGAGCTGCAGGGCTGCGGAGAGCCCACTGGGAAACACTTCCGGTACGGCACAGAACTTTTGCGTTAACAGTACTTTTGCGTATGCCCACCGCGACTAACGCCGCCCAGCTCACTTCGGACGCACCCTCTTCTTCTTGCCTGGTGGGTTTATATACATCCAAGTTTTTAGTGGCCTCTTTCAAAATTATAAATCACAACTTCTATTAAATTTACTTTTGTGTATTTACATAAAAAACGAAAAACTTTAATTTTGTTTAAAAAAATATATGTAATAAGTCGACGCCAGGGTTCGAACTCGGGACCTTTGGGTCAGCTTTGTTACGTCTTAACTACAAGACCAAACTGCAGCTGCCGAATTAAGCTCTTCTCGCTGTTACTTAT